>CAHIKZ030005098.1:552500-565000 GCA_903632075.3 Acanthosepion pharaonis | reverse complement strand
TATCCATTTATTATTTACATTAGATTTTGATATTTATTAACGTTAAGGTTATGGGTTTCTGCATAATTTATGTATGTTTCAGTACGCTAAGGATATGAGGATATGAGGGGAGTGTAACGGTTATCGGCTGACAAAGAGCAATAATAATTCAAAGTATGATATTAACCCAGAGAGAGCTCAATGTAAACTACAGAGCATAATAATAATAATAATAATAATAATGAATCAAATAGAAAAACTTAAAATACATTTCGGTTATAATTATATATATATATATATATATATATATATATATATTTTTTCGTTTATTTATATATATATATATATATATATATATATATATATATATATATATATATATATACACGCACAAATGATAAAAATTAAGGGGGATTGAGATAATTAGAATTAAGTAACTCATCGAGTCTAAAAGAAACCTCAACAAAATGCAGAAACCAATTGAAAACCGGACAGTTACGATATAAGGCAAACGTCATACCACCTGTACCAACAATGAATTATATATATATATATATATATATATATATATATATATATATATATGTGTAATACTAAGTTAACATTATACAAAATCTACAAAGAAGATAGGTCTTGTAGTAGGAGGTATTGTAACTATTTACATGTTTCTACTATTGTCGTTATCTTTATTGTCATATTCAAGAGATTTCGACCTTTGTATGCTCTGAACGTCCACTGGTATAGATTGTTCTAGTTCCACATCCGTTTCGGATTATCTCAGTATCAATCAATTCCCTTTAGTAACTCAACTTTCCAAATATTTGTTCCTTCTGCTGTAGCCGTGTATTAATCTCACACATCTCTGTGCCAAGTCACATTTTAGATTACTCAACAAAAAGACATATTGACATTTATAACAACAAAATACAATGACAGTAAATGGGATAAAATAAACATATGATATTACCTACGAGCTACTTAATATTTACTATACAAAATAATTTATCCAATCTTAAAAATATCAAAATTACCTTCACATCCAAAACTATTATTTCTATTATTTATATAATTCTGAAGCAGTAATATATAAACCAAACTCTCCTTACAATATATATGAGAGACTTGCAGATATTTTACAAAACGAATCTATGAACAAAAAAGAGATTTAACAATTTAAGAGATGCATTAGTCATACACAGAAATGAGTTCAACGACAAAGATATAGGTATAAAAAGTAAGAAAGAAAACCCGAGGATAGGGAATAAATAAAAGAATGACATGAAAGAAATAATGACGAATCAAAGGGTAATCCAGGGAGTCAGTAAAGAAAAAAAAATGAAGAACGAAAAGAAAAGCAGATTAAATAGGTAAGAAATGCCTTGAAAATGTGGAAAGACATATGAAAGCGAGAAAGAAAAAAAAAACAACAACGTAAAAGGAAAAGAAGTGAATTAAAAAAGACCAACGACTGAGTGGATAAAATTGCAGAAATCAACGGGTAGAAAATGAGATTGAACATATAAGTGAGTGAGAGAGAGATAGAGAGTGTGAGTTAGAGTGAGAAGATGAAGGAAGGAAGTCGAAAAAGTGGGACACGAAAGAAAGACGTAATAGTGAGAGGGGTTGCAAGAGAGAGGGTAATGTACGACTGACGAAGTAGGGAAATAAGGAAAAAAAAAAGAAAAGAAAAATTGAGTAAAATAAGAGAGAAAAGAAAGATGAAAAATGGAAAGCAAATAAGAAGTAAAGAATGAGGAAAGAGAGAAAATGTGAGAGAGAAACAAACTAGTGAGAAAGAAAAGAAAAGTCATAAAAAGATGGAATGTAAGTGAAGAAATAAAAGAAAAGATGGACGAAAGAAAGGTAACGTTAATGATAGTGGGAAGAAAAATGAATGACGGAAAGAAAGCATGACGGAAAGAAAGCGTGACGAAAGTGATGAAAGGCAGCTGAACGAGGAAAGAAAGAAAACTAGAAAGGGAGTGAGAATGTAAAACTGATGAAATAGAAAACAAGTGAGAGAAGGAGGAATGACAAAAATATGGAAAACATGTAAGTAAGAAAAGTGATCAATGAAAGGGAATGAACGTTAGACCAGATGTGGGAATTATGGCGAAATAAGGTAAAAATCGTAATGGAGAAATGAAAAACCAAAGATAAATCAGAAAACAATGAAAGTCTGTCGAAAGAAACGTTAAACAAATCAGATAATAGTTTTTACATAGAACAAAACTATATTAGAATCAAATGAATGCTATAGACACGTTAACCGAATATATATATATATATATATATATATATATATATATATATATATATATATATATATATATATATATAAAAACCGAACGAAGGATATATTTTTACTTCATAGTATCTGCCTCAGGAGAAACAAATTGTTGACAGGTAATTTCTTTTTCGAAATTTTTGACATCTTCATCCTTACTCTCCTTTTGATCAAATTTGATGTCACCACCTACTAATTAATATCGACCTCATCAGATTAAGGTCCGTTGCCTGAAGACATATGCTTCGGTCATTTTTTTTCATATTATTAACTTTTTCTCTCCTACATATTAACCGTTGCGTATATACTTCATAGGGCTTCTTCTTATGCGAATATTCACTTATGAATTCAGCCTATAAATTTCGTGCCCATTCACGAGAAACACAAGCATGAACATAGATACGTGGACACGCATCGAATTATAGATAGGTAGATACACGTAAAAACACTGATATACATGTATAAGAAATGTATCGATGATCATTTATTGATGTTCTATGCAAAATATGTTTAGTGTAGCGCAAATATGATTGGTGACTACCATCAAATAATCTAGTTTCACCCATAGAAAAGGTAATATGAAAGCTACGATGCAAAGTGCTTACTGAATATTAAAGAATACGAGAAAAAGATAGACATTATGAAGGTTTAGTTTGGTCTGTTTTACGGCATGTCAGCCTCAATGGGTTATTTAATGCTGACAAAATGTTGATTTCTGGTAATATTTTTTCTTCCAAAATGTATTCAATTTTACAAAATATTTCTGGTATTAAAACCTATTTTTACAGTTTAGTAGTGTTTTGACCCCAGTTTGGGGGAGGGTCAATTCTTTTTCCATAGCTGGAAACCTAACAGGGGCTACCACCCAGGGTCAGGGTGGACATGGAAACACCAGCAATTACGAGGTGGTTCCACGCTCCCCAAGACCTCCTGATCGGAGGACATGCTGTCGAACGTAGTTAATCGTCTTACATAGAACGCGGATGTAGTTTATCGCCATACCCGTGACGGATTATGAAGAAGAGAGAGAGCAATAAACTAACATATATAAAGAAGAAACCAGATAACGATAGACAATGCATTTACAATATTTAAAATCCAGTTTGACTGGAAAGCAAATTGTTGGGAGAGATTTTCAAAGTTGGAAATTGCTTCAGAAGAAACTGTTATCATAGAACTTGCGCTTACTGACCGCGATTACAACACTAAAATGACGATATCTATCTGGCAATATAGTACTGCACATACATTCGTAAAGTCAACGTATCAAATACAAAACATGATAGAAACAATTACAATAAAAATATTTATAAAAACGACACATGCGATTGAAGCCGGATTGCCAGGTAGGACCAATGGAATTGCAGTTTTTTAATTGGATTTTATAAAAAAATCCATAAATATATGGCAGGAAGGGTATATATATATAAAGAAATGGACAAGGTCCGACAATTTATTTATTAAAGACATTATTTATGTTTAACGTTGTTATTTATAGATACAAGTATTTAAGCAAATGCTCTGTTTATGATAAACAGTATTAAATAACATTTACCGGCCTGAATGTCCGAGAAATTTTCATAGAAAATATTCGTTCTTTGACAGGATTCGAACCTGCATCCTATACGGAACCGTCATTTACGCTGACGTGCCTTACCTCTGGGCTACAGTTCTTAATATATGACGTCATTTGTTTACATTTGATACGCCAGAGCAGTTATGAATGTACGAGATTCATGGAAAATTGAAGTTTATAAGCAGTAAATTCGACCTTGTCTACCGAAAGGTTCTTTGTAGCCCAGAGGTAAGGCACGTCAGCGTAAATATTATAAATTAATTGATTTAAAATATGCTTTCTTCGCTACACAGGAATTACGTTTCAAAAGACAAAGCTAAAACTTATGCTAATTCCTGTGTAGCGAAGAAACGATATATTAAATCAGTTAATTTATATATATATATATATATATATATATATATATATATATATGTATGCATAAATTAACTGATTTAATATATTTTATATATATAGTGATTATTTATTTTAAGTTTGAGTCTACATTATGTATATATATTTTTGGCGAGTAGATAGATAGATAGACACAGAATTAGATAGAAAGAGAATGATATAGATATATAGATAGTCACAGAATGAGATAGTGAGAAAAAGATATAGAATGAGATTGAAAGAGATCGATACAGAATGAGTGAGAGAGAGAGATAATGAACCGCCCGTGATAGATAGATAGATAGATAGATAGATAGATAGATAGATAGATAGATAGATAGATAGATACTGAACCGGCCGTGATAGATAGATAGATAGATAGATAGATAGATAGATAGATAGATAGACAGATAGATACTGAATCGACCTTGATAGATAGATAGATAGATAGATAGATAGATACTGAACCGACCTTGATAGATAGATAGATAGATAAATAGATAGATAGATAGATAGATAGATAGATAGATAGATAGATAGATACTGAACCGACCTTGATAGATAGATAGATAGATAGATAGATAGATAGATAGAGAAGGACACATAGATACAAAAAAATGCCACATGGATAGTGAAATAAAGAAAAAGAAATAAAGAAATGTGTAAATATAGGTATTTTAATGTTAGAATTAAATATCTCCCGTTACGCGTTTACTGCCCACAAGCGACATATTAAAACTAATAATAATATAGATGCGGTTATTCCAATATATTTAGTGGGTGTTGCGTGAAATCGGCGGATGCCTGTTATAATGTTATATCGAAAATATTGCAGATAGATCAACGCTCTGCTTAATTTTTCATTTAACCTAGCCAACCTATACAGCATTCTAACTACTTTTTTTTTTCATATCGATATTAAAGTATCTAATTCTTTTTCCCATGCCCTATCTTTAAACAATTATATTACACCAAATATGGAATACTGCAAGCGATTTTTTTCAAATTTTGAACACTTTTCCACAGGTGAAATGACACAAGCTTATAGCATTGCTATTGCTATTTCCTTGGCAAATATTTTAACGAGCTACAGTTTATCGTTCCACTAGTTTTGGAATACTGCTCGAATACAACGTTCCACGTACACCAGAACAAATCCTCCTCCTTCTCTTCGTATTCTATTCAGCTTCTTGACAAACGTTACTTTTTTGAAAAGATTCCCGCCTATATTCTTCCCTGATTAACATACACACTTCGTGTTCAAACATCAGCCATCTTAAATATTCTTTTCATACAATAATGTTTCCCTTTAAAAGGCTCTGTAGTCACTCGAGTTAGAAGGTTAAAGACACTGTTTATGAAGTTATTTGTGGAAGATAACGGTTAACTCTAGCTCTGAAAGGGTTGAGATCATATTGAACAGATTTCTTCTTTTTATGTGCCATGTCCTTTCAGGACGTGGACGATCATGGCCCTCCTCTTCCCCCTGTCCCTTGTGACTCTCAACAGGTTTTGTGTTTCTGCCAACTCCCCCAAACCACGCTCCACCTGCCCAAACCCGCCACGTATGCCATGCGCTGGTTTCCCGTGTTTCTTTTTCCCTATATTCGACCTGGGAGTATCAAATTCTCCAGGCCCACTTTTTCTCATCACGTGTACCAGAAATTTCATCTGCCTCTTCCTTATGTCAAGCTTCCTTCTTATTTGCCTCCTCTCCGAGACCTCATCGTTGCTCACGTACTCGGTCCATGATATCCTCAGCATCCTTCTGCAGAACTCTATATCCGCCACCTCGAGACTCTTCTTCGTCTTTGATGTGACCGTCCAACATTCGCTGCTATATACAAGGACAGATGTCATGTAGCAGCTCAGTACTCTTTTCTTTGTCACTATAGAAATCCTACTGTTTCGTAGTAATCTGCCCAGATTCTGGAATACATTCTTGGTTATCCCAATCCGTCTTCGGCTCTCAGCGTCGTACCTACTGTCCTCCGTCAGAACACTTCCCAGATACCTAAACTTCCGCACATGACCATCAAATCGCATGTTGGGCTCATCCTTATACTGATGACCATACATTATGTCTTCTTGTAGTTTATGGTTAGACATTTCATCACGCTCTTCCTCGTTATCTTTTGTAGGAGGTTTTGTAATATCTTTCCGTGGGTGCTATCAACGGAAAAACATCCGATTTAAATAGCTTCCAAAAAGCAGTGGTTGGTGAAAATGAAGATGGTATGGAATACGAACTAATGAGCGTGGTTCGCTACAATATGGCTAGCATGACGGTTCTCAGCATTGAAGGGAAGAACTAGTGGTACTAAGGAAGGTTGTTCGCCGGAACAGTTTCTGGAAAGAGTAGCAGATCAGTGAATGGATTTTTATAAATCAGTTCACCCCAAGCAAAGCGATAATTCCACTAAGACGTAAGGCGCTACTCTGAGGAAAAGAGAATGAAATGAATTTCGAAGGAACCGGAAACCCAATACTAGACAGGAAACAAGGGATACACCTCTTCTGTTCAAATAACTACAGAGGTGTGTGAACCGGACAATAGGCGACCCTGCAACGTTTCATCTTCGGGAAATGTGTTGTAGGGTGAAAAATGAACACCCACAAGGAGTTCAAGACGCTTTAGGAATGGAATGCACATATATGACAGTAGTCGTCACTTATCTTCTCATACAACAGGCTAACCCAAGAATGTTCTACCTTAAGTGGCTGCTAGTCTTGTATTGAATAAAAGGAGACAAAAATGATGGAAAGTTAAATAACTAAAGGAAGTATATTCACATACATTCTTCGTTTAACTAATATATCACGGAAACTGTTCTTCTATTCAAACAGCTTCTTCTGTCGCACTTTCTATCTGTGGAACTCTTTTCCTCTTGCTTCCTTCCCTGATAACTATATTACTTCAAATATTCAAGTGTAATGTCAATAAACATCTTCTGATAACTTGATCTTGTTCCCCGTCCTTCTTTATATAATTTCCTCAAACACGCCTCTTTTACTCTTGTTCTCAATCCTCTCTAACCTCTTGCAAGCTAGTGGAACACCTGCCTTGCTTGGGGTAAAGTGCTTAAAAAAAAAAAAAAAAAACTTTAAACTAAAAATTTTCAGATACGTTTGGTTGCATATTAATAATTTTTGTTTTATTATTTCAATTAGGATCCTAGACTAGTTTCGACCTGCGTGGCCATCATCAGGAAAACAATCTCTGTTTGTTAGTAGCATTGAACTACAGGCGTGAGTGGCTGTCTCTGAAGAAAATGGACTTTATCTGTAGTTTTCATTTGTATTTTATCGTTAATTTTGGTCATATACTTATATATATATATATATATATATATATATATATATATATATATATATATATATATATATATATGTGTGTGTGTGTGTGTGTGTGTGTGTGTGTGTGTGTGTGTCTATAAACATAAACACATATACACGTATGTATATATATATAAACACACACATGTCTATACATATGTATGCATATACATATATATATATATATATATATATATATGTGTGTGTGTGTGTGTGTGTGTGTGTGTGTTTTTAAATGTTTTAGTTTTCTGTTTATTTATGTTTATTTCTTAGTTTTTCAAATTTTATATCTCTGTTTGTTAGTAGCATTGAACTACAGGCGTGAGTGGCTGTCTCTGAAGAAAATGGACTTTATCTGTAGTTTTCATTTGTATTTTATCGTTAATTTTGGTCATATACTTATATATATATATATATATATATATATATATATATATATATATATATATGTGTGTGTGTGTGTGTGTGTGTGTGTGTGTGTGTCTATAAACATAAACACATATATACGTATGTATATATATAAACACACACATGTCTATACATATGTATGCATACATACATATATATATATATATATATATATATATGTGTGTGTGTGTGTGTGTGTGTGTGTGTGTATGTTTTAAATGTTTTAGTTTTCTGTTTATTTATGTTTATTTCTTAGTTTTTCAATTTTTTATATTTTTCTTAACACTAAAATAGATTTATTGTTATTCTTATATTTTATTTGCAAGCATATTTGGTAATTATTAATGGTAACAAATTTTATTTCTTCTTGTTATATAACTAATAATTTATAATTTGTTTTTAACTTCATTTTCCTGGCAATCCTTTAATTTTCTATCAATTTCTTTTTTCATATCCCTAACTTGGGGTGTTAGGTTTAATATCTGGGTTGAATTTGTGTAGAAATCCGTTTAAGCGAGGCAACGTCCGCCTTCCTTTTACCATCAGACGGGTTTTTTGTTTGGTTAACTCTATCAATTTTTGAGCGGCTGTCTCTTTTTTTAAATATTTAGATTTAATTTGAAGTGTCTAACACAGAATCAATACAGGATTTGAGTCGAAAAATCCTAACGCATTCATGTTAGTTGAAAAATTATATATATATATAACCTTTCTGTGTTGATTAAAAGAATAATGAATTTCATAAACTCCTGGATGACTAATATCACCGGGCAATATTTTCGTTATATGCTACATTTTACCTGTAAATGCGATTCGCTGAATTCTTAATCAGAATAAAGGTAATGTTTTGGCGGCAAATACTTCAGTGTTAGAAAAACAATTTTTCAAGAGTAGTCAAATAAACGGATATTTCAATATGGCTATTTTTTCCCTTTATATTTTTTTGGGGCCACAGAATAAGTATTAACGCCAGTAAATTAGTGGGTAGTGTTTTTGGCAATCTCTTGTAAATCCAGTTATAGTTACATTTATGATTTTATCAAATAACTAACCGGTCATGAAAAGTAACACTTGATTCAAGTTTTCAATCGACCTTTCTACAAGCCGCAGAAAATGGCGTGATTATGAACATGCCATTGCAAATTCCAGTACAATAGACATGTTGAGTAATGATAAGTCTTTACAATGACGTATGCAAAAAAAAAAAAGAATTAAAAACTTATAAATATAATCATGCAATAAAGAAAACCTACATTTTTGTTCATTTTTTTCCCTTTTCCCAACGATCCATCACAAAAGACTTAAAAATTGTAAGAGATTCGTTAAAAAGAATCTATGTTTCGTTGATTCCATTTTATTTTCTTCTTCATTTAGTCGGTTTTACAGGGCAAATAATCGTGACAATCACAAAGACGTGATTAAATTTTGTCTACTACTTAGATGTTTATTTGTGCGTTTATTTGGAATAAGAAAAACGGCAGATTGTTTATTTTATGTTACACTTTTTGACTGAAAGACGCAGGCAAAATCATTGTACATTACAGTAATGAAAAGAAAACGATTAAAATGACCTAAGGTACTGATTGAAAGCAGTTTTGGTTTGGTCGCAAACAATAGAACAACAGTTAAGCAAATCCTGAAACCATGTTAACACGAAAGGTTTAATTGCAATTTATCGAATTAGGATCAAACTTGGCGAATCCAGAATTTCACAGCGCAAACACAAAATTGGCGAAAAGAAAGTCAGTCAAATTCAAAATTATATATACCTGGGATTGTTTGTCCGCGCGTTTGGGAATATATATGGGAAATAAAATACATATATTGAATATAAATATATATATATATATATATATATATATATATATATATATATATATATATATATATATATATATATATATATACACGTGCTATGCCGTTTAGTTACAAGTATACTGTTTTGAAATTGAAAACAGAATTTGCTTAAATAAATTGTATCTGTCAGAATAACGTAAAAGCAGAAAATATATTAAATAGTTTTCGGGCTTAATACATTTCATAAATTTCAATTGCCATTGTTTACGTTAAGATACGTCTATTCAGCAAGTATAATCGCTGGGGAAAAATCATGCAAGATTGTCTGTTTTAAAACAGGAATTTATACTTTGGTAACCTTGACAGCTAAATGGTATAGCACGTCAAATCAAATAGCGCTTTCTGAAATTTCCTAAGATTCTTGTCGGACTTAATTCATTTCATTATATATTGTCACTGTAATATATATATATATATATATATATATATATATATATATATATATATATATTCTTCTGTTAAGCTTTGGAGTGTATTTATACATTCTCATTGATCAATGTGGGTAACAACAGTGTCATAAGACCTTGATAATTCCAGTAAGATACATTTAATCATTTCTAAGATACAAAGTTTCGAACAACAATTAGACAGTTTGGCTGGTACACGATTTAGACAATTTGGCTGTTACACACGACTGTGTGTGTGTGTATATATATATATATATATATATATATATATATATATATATATATATATATATATATATATATATATATATATATATATATATATATATATATATATTTAGATATATATAGTTATATATATACAGATATATATATAGTTAGATATATATATATATATATATATATATATATATATACATAAACTCACACGGACACACACACACGGACACACATACACACCCTTGAGTAAATTAATTGAAACAACATATTTAGTATTCTTTCTTTCAACATCCGAACAGTTTTAGACCCACTGGAATTATAGGGTGTAATTGATTTCTATTTTTCCTCAGATTAGGTAATTTGAAGTGGCCTGCAAGTAATATGAATCTATTTTCGGAGTGTATGATATAATTCGCTTTGCCTTGAAAAATATCGCGTCATCCGTGATTATATCAGATTTTTACCACGGCCAGACACTATTGTCTCGACTGTCAATTGCTTGACTTACGGGTGGTAAAGGCGATGGAATTTACTGCAAGGAAGCGTACGAACCATGTAACACTGCACGAACACAATTGAAAACCTTCCCAATGAGCAAATCAATGTCCTATATATCGATCCGGAAATTCACCTGATTTAAATCCGATCGAGGATCTGTGATCAATCTGCAAGGGAAAATTTTGTGGGATACACATACGAAGTACTAACATGTGCACTAGGTTTTTCTCAATACGAAAAAATTATATAAGAACGAAATTATTCGTCTGATTTCAATTTATTTGAACAAGGATATATATATATATATATATATATATATATATATATATATATATATATATATATATATATACATATATGACAAAAATTAACAAATGAAAAACTAAAGATAAAGTTCATTTTCTACAGAGACAGTCCATTCACGCCTGTAGTTCAATGTTACTAACAAACGGGGAGTTTTTTCCTGATGATAGCCAAGCTGGTCGAAACTAGTCTAGGATACTAATTGGAATAATAAAACAAAAAATATTAATATGCGACCAAATGTATCTAAAAATTTAATTTTTTTTATATTTTTTATTGAAACACACACAGACATATATATATATATATATATATATATATATATATATATATATATATATATATATATATAATTAACAGTAGTACTTGTTTGGGGAACCTCGGATAGCTTAAGTACTAACGAAGTACTAACGAAATACTAACATGTGCACTCTGTTACATTTCAATACGAAAAAGATTATATAAGAACGAAATTATTCGTTTGATTTCAATTTATTTGAACAAGGGTATATATATATATATATATATATATATATATATATATATATATATATATATATATATATATATATATATATATATATATATATATATATATATTCCAACAGGATAAAATCCAGGTAGAACTCAATGTCCAGGACGCAGTAAGAATATAAGAAAAAGGCTTAAACTCTAATATTCCATGGTTATAATTTATTACATTGGAATCGTAATTACAATACAATTCATGAGACCTACAAATTCAAAAGGTAATCCTCTTTAAGACTTCTTTTTGTTATGTTTTAATCCCCACCATCATATTAGGCCTTCATGTTTTTCTCCCATCTGTTACCCCTCTTTAGAGCTTTCCTTTACCTCTCACATTCGTCCCCCACTCTCATACATACACTCACACTAAATTTTATTTTTTATTCCCGGGGTTATTTTTTCTGTTTTCTTTTTGAATTTGTAGGTCTGATGAATTGGATCGTAATTACGTATCCACTGGAATAAATTATAACCATGGAATATTAGTGTGTAAGCCTTTATGTGTGTGTGTGAGTAAAGATATTAATATATAGGAATCAGTATTGCCTGATTTTAATTTTCCCTCCTCAATAAGATCCTTAGTGTATTGACACTACTTCATAGTTATGGCAATACGGATGGATATCAATCTAAAGTGTGAAACTAACTCTTATTATTTAGTGTTAACTCCTATATCCACACCGCCTCTAACTATAGAAGCAATATTTTCAATATTGTTCACCCTTCACAT
>CAHIKZ030005098.1:450000-547500 GCA_903632075.3 Acanthosepion pharaonis | reverse complement strand
ATGTGAGATTCATTATCTTGTCCAGTAATTCCCTGAAGAAATTATGGAGAGATTTGAAACTGTTATTTCATCTTGTTTCTGAAATGGCCAAAGCGATCAGGGGTCAGGGATGAAGAAATAGAAACCCGAAAGCGGAGAGTAGATAGAAATAAACAATATGACTGGTTTAGAAAAATGTCAGAAAATACTTATATGAAAACGAGCGGGAAAAAGTTAATTTCAAATGAAAGAAGTGCAGAAATCGTTTGATCATTCTTTCACTGGAAAACCAAATAACAATCCACGCCAAATGTCGCAAAAAGGCGATTTGGTCCATTAACTACGTTACAGATTTTAACCCGCATTTTGAGTTGCTTCTTTTATTCGACTTACAATTCTAATGCAATGAATTTTCTTGTTGCTTTCACTTTCACTATCGGTTCATTGAAGCGTATTGGCATGGATTACTTAAGTAGAAGGTTAAAATGACATGGTAGTTTTCTTACTGCATTCATGTTTTCTCGTAGCACAACCTGCCAGTATTTTCTTTTAATCCATCACGTATTTAATTTTCTCCACTTCTTTGCATTTTCCATCTAAGTGATAAACTGTTTGCTTCAATTCAAACGATCAAAGAAATATATTTCTTTTTTCTTTTCCCAACCCACAACAATAATTCTACTTGTTCCTTCCTTCCTTTTTACGTCACGCTTTGCCAATATCTAATAAATAATGGACTATTCCATTTTGATCACGAAGAATGGCAGGAAACATATTAAAGATACTGATTTCATTGAGAAAGTGAAGAAAGAAAGAAAGAAAGAAAGAAAGAAAGAAAGAAAGAAAAAAGCGTTACACCATACCAATGCCTCAAAAGTTGCTCCAATATAGCCACTAATACGCAAACGGTTACTGAGTGTGAAATAATTCGGAAATAGTGGGTAGAACAATAGAAAAGTAAACAGTAAGAGAGTAGACAATGATTGACATTGAATTTAAAATTTTGAAGATTAAGTTGGCTGGAACGCATGGGGACCGAAAAAAGATTCCATAAGCGAGAAGTACAAGAGAAGAAACTGTTAGCATAGAACTTACGGTTACATCTTGCCGATCTACTGTAAATAGATGTAAACATATTGCCAATCTAGTGCTGCGCTTAAATTCGTAAAGTCTAGCTACCATAGCGAAGAGATTATCCTGACAATCACAAAGAAATTATAAATAAAGTCACAGACAAGTAAATTCACGGCGGTGGAAAAGTTACTGAAGCCGGGACGCAATGCCAGTACCAAAAATAATGGCGGATTCTTCTTCGGATATTATCATGTCTAAATAAAGTGCAGGAGCACCGGGCTATATGTATTATTCCGAAAATGAATGAATGGTAGACATTAATATGTAAAATAAATTCTTGACAGAAAAATTGTCTAGCACGAAATATTGAACCAAATTACTTAGCAGTTAAACTAGCAATGATTTCAATGTAGTCTTCCCTCTTCATGTCATCCGAGAATGTTAACCCGAGAAAATGCAACGAGTTGTTCTCCTGGGAGTAAGCATCAGGCATATTGATGGAAGTCAGAAAGGGGTTTCTCAGAAAATAGAGAGGTTTAGTTTTAGAGGCATTAGAATTAACAGGCAATTTTTGTCTCAATTAAAAATAGACTGTAGGACGTTTTTGAGATCAGCCGCCAATTTGACTTTGTCGAATTGGTCAGACTTTGTATGGGCATCACCATAGAGCTGTGAGCTGATATCAGGAATGTTGTTAATGAAAATTAAAAAGAAAGTTGGATCAATGATAGAGGCCTCGTGGATACCTGAATCAGTAGAGAATGATCTAGAAGAGTGTCCTTACAGGACAACCTTCATTTTCATATTTTATAAGAAAGACTGATCAATTCCAAAAATTCATCCGAAGATACCAAATTCTGAAGAAAACCGGTATGCCACAGTCTGTCGAATTCTTCCGTGATGTCCAAAGCAACATATCAGCGGTTCAACATTCTTATCTAAAGGCAAAGTGACTTCAAGGCATTTATTTTAGAATTTATCGAAAACAGGAACCTGTTCGTGTGCACATTTCTTAAGGACTACTCCAGGAATAACGTCAAATTCAGGTGCTTTTTGGGGATCCATATTAGATGGAAAAGGTGGGTTATATGTATATCACTCAAGAGGGACTCAGTTCTAAGTCGTAAGTTAGGCAAGATGAATCAAGGGTATAGTTTAAAGAAAATTATATATATATATATATATATATATAAACGAAAAACAGAATTCCCATGAATAAAAATAAATAAAACAATCGGTCACATCATTGGGATGGAACAAATTGAGAGAGTGTAAAGTGAAAAAAAAGAAGAAAATAAATACGTATGCACTTCCATGCAGACGGGCTCACGCGAGCGAATGCACATGCGCTGGGACAAGTGAATACAGAAGAAATCTTATACCAGTGTTAAGTATGCATAAAACGAAAAATAGAAAAAATATATAAGCAGTAAATTGATGACATCCTCTGAAGTGTAGACGGAGAAGTCTGTCTACGAAACTCTGGAGTCGGGATGCTGAAGATAACATCAATCAGCTAAGTGGCAAACATTCACTCACAAAAATATTATATATATATATATATATATATATATATATAGAAAGAAAGAAAGAAAGAAAGAACAGTAAGATATATAATCAGGTGTTCTTATTGATATTTTTCTTTATTTTTACAAAACAGTGCTCAATGTAAATTTAAAGAGCATAAATATTATAAATTAACTGATTTAAAATATGGTTTCCAAAATTCGCTTGACGATGAAACAGAACTAATATTTTAATTTAAATATATAATTAAATTTGAAGTTTTAACTTCAGTTTTTGAAACCTGGTTAATACTGTGTAGCGAAGTAACCATATTTTAAATCAGTTAATTTATAACATATATATATATATATATATATATATATATATATATATATAGTTATATATTTAGGCATCAGTCCTTCGTTTATGCATGTTTCATTAAAAACGACAGACATCTAATCTAGTAGAAAACACAAATATAATCATTTCATCCACTTGCAAAAAAAAAAAATTAATAATAATGGAAGCTTTAATAATAAAAAAGAAAAAGCCAAGTCTTAACAATATTAACTACGAACAAGGCCACAATGTGCTAACCGTATTCGAAATTAAAAACATCTCTACAACACAGTAAAACATACACTTAATTGACAGACTCAATTAAGCTGAAAAATCGAATCATCCTTGATAATGGCTAAAGGTATAGCCGAAAGCGGTCGGAAGTATAAAACATTTGGACAGTTTTTACATATTCTTTGTCCAGAAAAGTAAGCTCTCTTTCGAAAACAAGAAAAATTAAATAAAATCTTAACCGTAGTACCTGATCTGTTGTTTTTAATTAAACCCTTTTTCGAAAATTAGAAAATTGCATTAAAATTTAAACAGACGTTGTAGGTTATTTGTAATCAAACTTGTTTAGGTGTATTCTTCTTACGTCAATATGACCATTTATATATATTTATATATTACTTATTCATATATATCTTTCATTTACACTTCTTCGACATATTTGTAATCCCAACCCTTTTTAGAGGTATTCCTTTCCTATATATAAAATTGTCATACCACATCTCTTCTCCTTTTCACATATATTTGCGTATAGGTATGTATATAATTATGAACACTAGGTCCGAACAATTCTCTCTTCGTATGTTTATAGGCCAAATATGGTCATCTAGACGATACCATTCTGTCACAGTCTTTTCATCTATCTTCCTATCTATAAGGACAGATTGAGTTTGGAGGATAGGAACATTGACAGAAAAAAAAAAAATTGCACACGCGCCAACGTACACGCGTACATTTCCTGTATAATTAAATGTGTTTCAAATATCACGCATGCTCTCCGGCACAAAAACAAGACACAAATAGCTACCGATATATGCAGGAAAGAATTGACTTCTCCGAATGTTTCTCCAAGCATCCACATACTCAATTCAACACAGGTATACAATCAGTCTTAATGGAATGCAAATATGTAAGTAATGTAATGTTGCGTATTCGTTTCCATATAGACACAGCTGATACAATATTTATCTATTCATTTATATAGGAGCATTCGCAGGGACTTACACAACCAAACTGATTGTATTGAAATCAAAGTTTCTGGGAACATATTCATATTCTTGGGTAGCCAGTGTTGGAACGACGTTCAAGTCCTCAAACATGATAAGTTCTTATTTAGTGTTAGCTCAAACTGCAAAGGCTTCTCTAGATATTAATCTATAATATTTACACTTGAGATTGGTTTCAATCCATGTAAGAAAGCCTGGCTTACCGACCTATCACATTGAAAGTCCAATTCTCGTAAGATCACCGAAGTTAAGCAACTTCGAGCCTAGTCAGTACCTAGAGGGGTATCCGCTTGAGAATACCAAGCGCTGTAAGCTTGGATGCACGTGTGGTTCAATGGAAAACGGCTCGTAAGTTGAGAGTAGAGTTTCATTTAGAATCGGACTTGTTATATTTTCTTACGCATAGGTATACTTGGAAAAGATTTTAACCCTTCTCTTCTACCCTCACAACTATGGGTTAATTAGTAGGAATTTTGTCAATAGATCATTATCCTCCATAAAAGTCTTACAATAAAAGAAATAATTGTTAACTTTAAATAACCTGCAAAAAGTCGAAAATCTGTAAAAATCAATTAATAAAGAAAAGCGTTTGCAAGCTATAATATATATATATATATATATATATATATATATATATATATATGAATAAAAATTATATATATTTGGAATTATAAATACAAAGAAGTTTATTTATATCAGCCGATTCTAATAAAATTATTGTATTTTTACTATGCTTCATCAAAGAAAAGCTACCCTACGTAGCAAGAATAGAATACACTGAACATCCCATAATGTTTTTTCCAAATTATATATCAGTCAGTTATGTGCGATACGTGATACACTCTCAGGCGATCATGTATCTTTCGATAGATGACTGACGAGGCAGAGCTTTTCCAGCAGTAGGTTGCCATTTCTTTCTGTGGTAGAATAGTTATCATGCAAGGATATAGAACCCAGTCTGTCCTGCTATTTGCCCATAGCTGGGGGAGAGAAGTAGAGGATTCATACATTTCACAAGGGTATTAGCACGTAAGTGAATGAAATGGATTCGACAAGAATTCGAACTCGTCTCTCCGATTCCTCAATCCGAGCCTCTATCCTTTACCACCGTTTTTCTTAACATGAATTGTGGAAAAATGAAAGAATTGAAATAATGACTTTTTGAAAAGCCTCAAAATCTTGGTTTGGTTCATATTACGGCATATCAATCTCAGTGGTTTATTTAATGCCGACAAGATCTTTATTGTTGGTAATATATTTTTCCAAAAAAGTATTACTGTTAATAAATTTTTCTTCAAAATTCATTTTTTGCAATTTTTTACAAAAATGTATTGATGGTATAAAAAATATTTGACACTTTTATGGTGCTTTGACCCCAGTTCAGAGGTTAACTATTTGTCCATAGCTGGGACTCTAACAGGTGCTACACCCCGGGTCAGCAATTAACAGGCGATTCCACGCTCCAAATACCTCCTAATCTGAGGCCTTGCTGTTGGATGTATTTTATCGTCTTACCCAGGACCCTCAAAAAGTTGGAGTGGAATATTGACACAGAATACTACACTACACACACACACACACATAAACACATACAGAGAGAGAGGGGGGCGCTAATTTGACCTTATCGAATTGATCAGACTTTGTATAGACACAGTAGAAAATTGCTGTGTCATCACCAAAGAGCTTCGAGCTGCTATTAACAGGAAGGTCGTTAATGAAAATTAAAAACAAAGTTGGACCGATGATAGAAGCCTGGGAGACACCTGCATCAGTACAGAAAGATCTAGATGTGTGGCCGTAGAGGATAACTTTCATTTTACGATTTGATAAGAAAAATTAAATCAGTTCAAAAAATTCATCCGAAGAACACCATAACTTTTCAACTTAAGAATAAGACCGGTATGCCACAGCCTGTAAAACGATTCCGAGATGTCAAAAACAAAAACCAGAG
Organism: Acanthosepion pharaonis; assembly: GCA_903632075.3. Lineage (NCBI taxonomy): Eukaryota > Metazoa > Mollusca > Cephalopoda > Sepiida > Sepiidae > Acanthosepion > Acanthosepion pharaonis. The sequence continues at coordinate 541,416 of CAHIKZ030005098.1, read as the reverse complement.
ATTCAACATTCTTATCTAAATGCAAGCAAGAGGCTTCGAGGCATTTATTATAGAATTCAGCGAAAACAGGAGCCAGTTCGGATGCAAATTTCTTAAAGTCTATTCCAGGGATATCGACAGATCCATGTGCTTTTGAGGGGTTCCATATCAGATATGAAATGTGGGTTATATGAATATCACTAAACAGGGACTTAATGGTGAGTTAGGCACCGATACTTCAGATGAGTCAAGGGTATAGTTTAAAAGAAAGTGTATATATATATATATATATATATATATATATATATATATATATATATATATATATATATATATATATATATGAATTTTTGCGATTAGTATAGGTACTCGCAGCAATTGTAACGTAGTGTGTGTGGCCAAAAGATATCGTAAGGCGACTTCGCTTGGAGACACTGTACAATCCACCTTAGTCCCCGGATCTTGCGCCAAAAGATTACCACGTCTTTCATTCCCTGGACAACCACTTTCGTCGCAAATCCTTAATAAATCAGGCAAGTCTGTGACAGATACTGACAGACTTCTTTGCATTCAAGACAACTAATGTTTATGTCAGGGCATTGCGCAGCTGGTGGAACATTGGTCAAAGTTCTGGCTGCAGATGGTAATTGTTTTGAACAATAACGAAAATCAAAATTGATGTATAGCTTTTATGCTAATAAATAAATAATAAAACGGCAAGGACTTTATTTACATTATTCGAACTACTGTCCCCATCGTTGTCGCCATATTTATAACAGCGTTTCGGCCATTGCACGTTCAGGCCTTCCTCAGGTTTTGGAAATTCGAACTGAACCCTTTATTTCGCTCACTGGGGTAGACTGTTCTAGTTCCACGTGATATGTCTAATGGATGTCAGTTATCTCCTGTTAATTCCCCTTTCAAAGTTCCCCGCCGCCTTAATCAGGTATTAAACTCACACTTTTTGGCTCCTGTCACTGGATCTAAACAACGCACAATGTATTCTGTGTATGAATTTCTGGGTATTATAAACCTAATGTATTCAGCATCCGTTTTTTGCCAGTGCTCATATTGCAATATTTTTCCGTTATAAATTCATGTTTTTACTAGAGCTCATATTGCAATTTTTGTTTTTTTATTATCGCTTTTATCTGGCACTCCTTATTACTGATTCCTATATTGTATTCATTTCTATGTTTGGTTGGCTCAGAAAATTTTTGAGGTCTAGCATATGCGCTGATTCCTTAAGTTTACGACTTTTCCAATGGTGTTGCGAGTATATGATCTCAACTTGACCCCATGTAGGGCAGCGATCTCACTTTTCTCTCCATATGTGGTCAGCCACGCCTAATATTTTGAAGCCTTACCTTAATGGGGCGGCCTGTCTCACCTTCATATTTCTTTCTGCAGCTGCACGGGATAGCGTATACACAGTCTTTAGTTATGTTCTCGTCTATGGGGTGTCTTACTCAAATTTTCGTCCAGCTTTTGAAGGTTGCCCTGATGTTATATAGACCGCAGATCCTTTGTATATTCTCTCATTACCCCTTCACATAAGGCAGGTAGACTTTTTTCTGAGTGGTGTTGCCCTCTTATGCCCGCCTATTCCAGTTTTGGGGGCATATACAGATAGATACAAGCAAGGACATTTTTTTTTATCTTGTGACTAAGAATGAAACATGACATACTGAAGTTAGAATGCGCGTCGGATTAGGATTTTATTTATTCGAAAAGTTAAACTACTAAAAATAGGGTAAATTAGAAACTTAAAAAAGAGTGTTGAATTCCTGTATGATATCAATTCTCTTGTATGTCAGTGAATTCTTGACAATCTTACCCCAGATGAGAACAAAACCGGAGGCTACAGAGATGCGGTTCCATGGAGAGAGTGACAATTTCAAAGAACGAAGAAGGTAATTAATGATGAAGTCTTAAAATAAATGCTAACAAAAAGAGTCTTTATCCACAGAATCATAAAATTCAGCTGAAACAATTTGGACATCTAATAAGAAATCTGGGCTTGTAAATCCTCAAGCGACATAGGAGGACAAGAGAGAAAGAGGAAAATAGTCGGAGAGCTTCTTTAAATGGGTGACAGAATGGGGGCAGGAGGCTTGACAAAGAAACAACACTTTTAAGGACCACCAGACATAGAAAGATTTCGAGAGCCACGATCGTCCACAGCCGGGGGCCTCAAGGCATATGGAAGATAGAAATACCTATCGATTAGTTCTACATATTACTTGTAACCATTAATTTTTCTACTACTTTTTCTGTGGTAGCTGCTGCTGCAGTCTTACTGTCATTTTCTTTCTTTCTTTCTTTCTTTCTTTCTTTCTTTCTTTCTTCATTAATGGATCCCATGTGGTATTTATTTTGATGCTAGGCCTACTAAGGTGGACATCCTAGCCTAGCATATACACTGATTCTCTTAGACGCCTGACTCTTTAGTGTTCTTTGTTTCCGCTATGTTTACTTCATTTGATATGTGACGAGTTCGCCTTTCCGTCTATACATGATCAGCCATGCTTGATTTCGTTTTTCATCCTTAATTACCGCTTTTTGATATACGTTCAGTCTTACTTTTAAGAGATGGAAAGTTCACCTATGTATTTTCCCACGAGTGTAAATGATCTAATACATGTAGTTTTGGCTATTCTATCTTCTTCGGCAGATATTTTACCAGTCAAAACGTTGTGACAATAGTTTGTTTTGGTTTATTTTGCTTTACGGCATATCAACCTCAATGGGTTATTTAATGCCGACAAGATTTTAGGATAGATTCATATAAATAGAATATGTATTCTTTGGAAGAAGTTAGTTTGTAGATCAGGTTTCATTGAGATATTTTTGTATGGAGGGGTGTTGTCGAGAATCAAATGTATTGCTGGTATTTTTTTTTTCGAAAATAAATTCCTGGAAATATTTTTTCCAAAATGATATTGCTGGTAATATTTTTTTTCAGAAGTGTATTGCTGGTAATAATTTAAAAAATATTGCTGGTAATAATTTTAAAATTTTGTTCCTGATATTTTTTTTCAAAATTATTGCTGGTAATATTTTTTTTTTCAAAAAAGGTGTTACTGGTATTTTTACTATAAAAACATTTTTTACTCTTTCATAATTTTTCGACCCCAGTTTGTGGGTTAACTATTTACCAATAACTGGGACCTAACAAATACCTACCACCCTAAGTCAGAGTAGGCGTAGGAAAACCTGCAGTTATGTGGTGGCTCCACGCATTTCAAAACTTCCTGCTGCCAGATGTAGTTAATCGTCACACCCAGAACCCCTCATTGCCGAGGGCGTTACCCCTTAACAGAGGTGCATTCGGGTGATTCTGAAGCCTCAGTCGACAGGGCATGTTATGATAATAGCAACAGAGTTGAATGCAAAGGCTCGCTTGTCAATGATGTCAAAAACGATAACTATTCGTCCAAGAAATTCAGTCCAGATCACATATTTACTGATAACAACATAGGGTCTTGAAGATTCTGCTGGTCTTGACTTTCTATAACCGGGCTGTCCCTCGGTTTACAAAGAAGCAAAATATCCGTTATCAGATATTCGTCATATCGTAAGCGATTCCCTGCTGTCTGCTGTAATCTCTATCTCATCGATATTATCCTTGGATATGCATGCCCTTATCATTTCTCAGTTGGCCTAACTCCCATCAACCTCAGCCAGTGCCATCTACCTTACTGATCTCTCGGGGGCTGAATGCATCGATAATCACCAGTTTCATGTTGGACGTGTCAACAAGTCATTACCTTTTTTTTTCTTTCATCTGTTGCCTCTAAATGCTCGTGTTCCTCGCCTTTCGACCCAATGTCTTCAAATGTCTTTTCTTTTTTCTTTTTTTTCTTCTTTCTTTTCTTTTTCATTTACTTCTTTCTTCTACGGTTAACTGCCTATTCTTCTTCCCTCCTCGCGGATTTCATGGTCGTCTATATTTTTATTTTTCTGCTAAACTCTTCACTCTATCTTTGGTTGAATATTACCGTCGTCTTCCCTTTCTTTTTCCCCGATTAGTGTTGAAGAAAAAAATATCAAACAAATGATTAATGCGAGAATGAATGAACGATGTCTGGAACCTCTTGGCAAATGAGGTCCCGATTTTGGGATTCACTCTTGAGTCAGGAAGGTTAATAGGATTTCTCCCTAAGGTCTTCACTGTTTAACAGAGAGAGAGAGAGAGGGAGAGAGAAAGGGAGAGAAAGAGAGAGGGGGAGAGAGAGAAAGAAAGAAAGAGGGGGAGAGAGAGGGGGAGAGAGGGGGAGAGAGAAAGAGAGAGAGAGAAAGAGAGAAAGAGAGAGAGAGAAAGAGAGAAAGAGAGAGCGAGAGAGAGAGAGAGAGAGAGCGAGAGATGTTATTAATGCCTCTATGTCATCCAGAACCACCGACTCTCTCATTGCCTTATAGTTGTTGCTTTTTTTTGTTTACTTGATAATTTTAATTTTTTTCTTTTACGCAAATGTTTTGATTTCTTCTTTTTCCAGCAAACATTTTTTTCTTTCTTTCGGCTCTCAAGATTCACCATTTTGTTCTTTTCTTCGTTTCTTTGAATTCTTCATATCTGTTTCTTTCATTACTCGTAGACTTTCGAATTATTTTCGTTATGTTTCCTTTGCTTTTTACTCATGTTCTCTCGGAATTAGCTTTTTTAATATTTTAATTTCCTATTTTAATATTTTGTATTTTTTTAACTTGTATATACTTTTTCTTAAAAATCGTCTTTTCTCTTTATCCTTACTTTTCTATAGTTTCTTTCTTTCTTTTTCAAATTTTTTCTCTTTCTTTTAACTTTTTCATTATCACTTACTTTATATGTTCTATTTTTTGATATTAAATTTCTCCTCTTAACTTTCAATTTTTATTTCGCAGGCATACTTTCTTTTTTCTATATTTCTTTAATGTGTTCTTTGACCCTTTTTCTTTTTCTTTTGCATTTATCTTCTTCTACGATCTTTCATCTTTTCCTAATTGTCGTCTCTTCCATCTTTGCATTCAATTCCTGTGATTTGCCTCTTGCGTTTTTCTTTTTTTCTTTTTCTTTTTTTAACTGTGTTGTTCTTCGTTCTTTTTCCTTTTTTGTATTTTACTTGTTTTATATTATTTCATCTTTTTTAATTCTCTTGCCTTCCATTATTCTTTTCCGATCCTGAGCCTTCCTTCTTACTTTCTTTCTTTCTTTCTTTCTTCCTTTTTCCCGTTCTTCCTTCCTTTTCTTTCTTTCTTTCTTTTTCCCGTTCTTCCTTCCTTTTCTTTCTTTCTTTCTTTCTTTTTCCCGTTCTTCCTTCCTTTTCTTTCTTTCTTTCTTTCTTTCTTTCTTTCTTCCTTTTTCCCGTTCTTCCTTCCTTTTCTTTCTTTCTTTCTTTCTTTCTTTCTTTCTTTCTTTCTTTCTTTCTTTCTTTCTTTCTTTCTTTCTTTCTTTCTTTCTTTCTGTTTCCCGTTCTTCCTTCCTTTTCTTTCTTTCTTTCTTTCTTTCTTTTCTTTTCTTTCTTTCTGTTTCCCGTTATTCCTTCCCTTTCTTTCTTTCTTTCTTTCTTTCTTTCTTTCTTTCTTTCTTTCTTTCTTTCTTTCTTTCTCGCCCATTCTTTTTTCTTTCTTTTCCCACCCTCACTTTCTTTCTTTCTTTCTTTCTTTCTTTCTTTCTTTCTTTCTTTCTTTCTTTCTCACCTCTGTTTGTTTCTCTTGCATATTTCATTTAGACTTTTATACATTTCCTATCATAATCGTTTATTTTTGTTTCCTTTTCTTTTCTTTTTTCATTAATTAATCCTTTTTTGCTTTTTCGCTATTTATTTTCCTCATTTCTACAGTTTGTATCGTTTCTCTCTCTTTTGACTTTGACACTTTCTCTCTTTTCCTTTTCTATTACTTCCCATTTGGCATTTTTCCTGCTTACCTTTTTTTTCTCTTTTTCCTTATATCCTTTCTTTGGTCTTCCAATCTATCTATAAAACCCACTCACCACGCACGACAAGAGAAACCTCAAACGCATCCTTCACTCGGCAATATCGATAATGTTAAGGTCAACAGATTAGCAAATAGTTATTAGCAACAGTGTAATGGTCACATCAACAACAAGTGGGTTGGCAATAGTCCGGCTAATTTAGCTTGCGAGGGAAAAGGGAGTTCTGGATTGACGTGTATGTCCAGTCCACAGCAATCGTCACTTGATCCGCCCGTCAGTGACAGAGGGTAATTTTGCCCATTCCTGCCTGATGACATCCTACAGATTGTTTCCTGATGATCTTTGTCAGAGGGGACGTGTCATTGTAAATAGTAACGAGACGTTGCGATACCAAGATGAGGCTGTGATTCCCCTCTTTGGATGCAGCAATGAATCCGATGAAACGATTTCTTTACCATCTACTCTGCCAGCAACAAAATATGCTTGCCTTTGATTGAGCAAACAAATCTTGTTGCTGAAGGAGTATATGGAAAAGAAATTGTTATTTCTTCTTCAGTTGAACGGACCGATAATATAGCGTGTCTCATTAAATGGAATGTATATATTTTCTTTTGAGTAGAAAATAAAACAAAGGTGCAATTAGAAAGATATCATTGAGAAAAGGAAAAATATCGCTATGGGTTTAAGTGACGTGAATCGAAAAAAACCATTATGAAAAAGAGATGAGAAAAAATCGTTATGAAGAACAGATGAGAATATCAAAGGGAAGACGAAAACTCATGTGACAAATGTTTGCAAAAAATATTCGAAGATTAGGTAAAATAAAATTAAGAACGTTTTAAAATAAATGTGGTAAAAGGGAAAGATTAATAATGTGGAAATTAAACACATTTGTGATTGCAATAATAATTCTTTTTTGCGAGTGATCATATTTTTTTACAATTACCGCTCCTGTTATTTAAACAATAAATGCTAGGAGAGGAGATAGATTGATAGCATTACAAAATGCTATCAAGTACACTATCCGCAAATAATGCATCATGACAAAATTAATGAAAACAAAAAAGACAAAAATAATTAAAAAAATCGTAAAGAAATTCATTAGTTCAGTTGATTGACGGATATAATACGTGTATTGCACGATTTAATTTCAAAATCAATAGCTATTTTCATAATAATTTCTTTTTTAAAGAATTATATATATATTTACCTGATTATTTACTTTAAAGGTTACTATTTCGACATTATTAAACATCGAAAAATCTTAGTATTTTTAACATTATACGGGTGTAACAGCAAAATTTCCCAAATCGTGTAATATTAAAATTGTCCAATTGTTAGAATAATTTTCAACCGGTGTATTTTAGAAATGATTAAAGATATACTACTGGAATTCTGCGAGATTTTTATAACACTATTGGGATTTTCTTTGAACAAAACATATGTATTTAGATCCAAGTTGAAATGATGATCCCGCTCCCTTTTGTGACCTCCTGATCCACTTTTCTTCTCTTATGTTCCCTGTATTTGATCTTATTCACTTTTCTATTGATGGTTATTGAATGTACTTTGAAGATGAAAGCGGAAGAATGAATTTTCGAACCATTACTTAAGGTGTTAATAATCTTTTTTTTTTTTCCTTTTATCAGTGCTCAGTTGGGGCTGATACAAGACATTTTTATCCAGTTCTGTTTCTATCTGAAAAACTCAATTGGTTTTTCAGTGATTCTTACGACAAATGGTATCAGGATGGCTAAACGACTTATCTGAAAAACCTGTCAAAAGAAACTCAATAATTTTAGTGTATTTTTAGATGTTAAACATTTTGTAGAAGGGATCATTCTGGTGGTACACGGTTTGTACAATTCTACTGTTACAAAAAATTGCCATATGTATATATTCGCTTGAAGATGGAACAGAGCTTATTTTAACTCAATTTAATTTAAATAATTTAAATAATTTAAATAATTATATTGAAGTTTTCGGCTCTTGTTTTGAAACATGGGACTTCTTATGTCGCGATTTGGAATCATAATTTTAAATAAATAATTATATATATATATATATATATATATATATATTCGATTACTGGAGTGTTGTTTGTAACCTTAGGTTTCACACTTTAACAATCTTTAGACCAACTGGTTTACTTACTTTTTTAAAAAGTGGATATGTTTATGCTTTATTTTGTTTGTTTATTTGTGTGTGGTGGTGGGAGGGGGTTTCAAAACCTTATGTCACTTGAATAAATTCCAGAAAAAATCATTTTTAAAGACACGAATAAAATACAGAATTCCAACAAAATATTCATATTTGCAGACCAAATTACAAATATATATATATATTATATATATATATAACCTACAGTTCACGAAAACCTTCTAACCAACAACATCACACAATTATACAAAATACAACTGAAAGAACAAAAACGACATAAAACATGAAGCCAAATACGTTGCCACTAAACTGAAAATAGTGCAATGGAGGAACCGTATCGCTAAACATTAAGCATTCGTAGAAGAAAAGGACCACAAGCCCACATTCCGCCCAATCAACTCAGCAAAAAACGAAATACGAAAAATTGGCAAAAATATGTTCGACAAGATCAACATGAAATTAAGGATAACTTGGGCACTAAATCAATGGAAAATCACCAAAGCCCTCAACGACTGGTTCGCAGGAATAGAAAAAAGCAAAGATACCTCCATCCAGTTTGATATAATAAATTACTACCCCCCCCCATCAAAGAAAACTTACTGAACGAAGCAATTCAAATAGCAAAACAACATGTACTCATAATGGATGATGAAATACAAATAAGCAAACACTGCCGGAAATCTCGGCTATTTCTCAACAACGAAAAGGAAAACAACAACCTGTTCGATGTAACAATGGGAAATGGTAGACATTCTTATTCTTTCATAAAGAGCCGGAATACTAGAAAAAAGATATGGGCATATACAGAGACGACGGTCTAATCTTAATAAAAGAATCCAATGCCCACCAAATAAATACATACAGAAAAAAAAAATAAATGCTCTAAAAATGATTGGATTCAAAATAGAAATAAAAACAAGAACAGCAAACTTCCTAGACCTTACCGTCAACCTAGATAAAGAATATTACGAACCACACAAAAAGGATAATGACAGGCCCACATACATACACATAGCTCCTAACCACCCACTCTCAATTATCATGCACATACCTAAATCCATCAGCCTTAGGTCATGAGACAAAAACACCATATAACAACGCACTAAAAAAAGCGGATACACACAACAGCTAGAATACACACCACGACAACCAAAACGGCAAAGCAGAGAAAAGAATTATAATTTAGTTTAACCCGCCATACAGCAAAACCGTCAGAACAAACATCGGCAGGGCATTTCTTAATCCAATAGAAAAAGACTTCTTCGTAATAAGCCTCCTACCAAAAATATTTAACAGATAAAGCATAAAATTTAGCTACAGCTCTACTAAGAACATAACTCAAAAAATAAAAACACCAAAACATAACAATCGACAGAAAACAATAACACTAACAGCATTGTTACGAACACTGCCATCATCCTCACAAACACAACCATCGCCATAACAATTAGCGAGACCATCACGACAGATATAACAATTAACACTGCAAAATTATTATTGTGTGACTATTATTATTTATATCACTATCAGTATTGTTGTTAAAACTTTTACCTTATAACCATCACTACCACCATCGTTACTGTTTTTATCCTTGTTTTTATTATCGCAATTATTATCATTATCTTTTTATTATTTCATTATTTTATTTATGTTTTATTTATTTATTATTTAACATTATCTTTTTATCTTCTTCTCACTCTTATTATTATTATTATTGTTTAGATCATTATTATGAATAACTTTACCGTTTATCATAACTATTAACATGTCAAATATTATAAATATATCAATAAGAATATCACAGCTAATATTACTATTAACATAATTACAATCGTTAATAATATGGCTGTAGTTGTTGTTGTTAAAATATTACAAAACTTAACGCCATGTCTACAGACAGAGCCCAACTTAAACCACGTGATGTTATTAGATCCAAATAAATGATTGTGGTTGTGCCTCTATATATGTTTACATGTGAAAGGGCATGCGAGCATGTCTGCCGGCGCAAATAACCGACCTGAAAAAAAGTTAAACCCGTCCCATCTGTCTCCATAATAAGAGAAGATTGCTACAAAAGAAACGCTACAATCTTGACACCTAAATAGAATGAAAATGGCGTACATACGTATGCTCGTGCGTATGAATGTGTAAAAGAGCCTAACCCAATATATTGAGTATGGGTGTGTATGTATGAACTAACATGTATACTCCGGTATATATGTGTGTCTATGTATATGTGAGTGTCATCCCAAACAAACACCGAAGAAAATTTCCCCACCCACCATCCAAACACAAATAATCAAACACAGATAAGCATCAATAGATCAACTTTTGAAAAAATAAACCAGGACCTGAAGATCGATAGAACGTGAAACAACTCTCTATGCATCGGAATATTTTAGCTCTTACACGGATATTGAGCACTTTTCATTTATACAACACACACAAAATAATACAATGAGAAATTCTATGTTTGCAATAATTAACCATGTTGAAGTCCCCATTTTCATTTAGCTGATGTCATCTTCAAATTTTATTTTCGCTTTCAATTTTATATTTTATAGTTTTTCTGTTATTTTATTGAGTTAAAATATAACACGATAAACTTGACAGTTTAACGTTTACGTTTATTTTTTAATTGAATTGTATAATCAATAAGAATCTAAAGTGGACGTTAATATTGATCGTATTATAAGCCCGAAATTTGATTGGTTAATCTAGGTTGTCCTCTAGGCTATTATTACACTTTGAATTTTATTTTCCTCTTCACTTGCTGAGAGGGTATTTTTGTTTTTAAACCCTTAGAAAACTTCGTTTATTTCCCAGTAAATCACTACTGCCTGAAGATTCACTTATATCACAACACACACACACACACACACACACACACACACATATATATATATATATATATATATATATATATATATATATATATATATATATATAGGGTGAGATGGGTATGTTGTCGCCATTTTATATTTTAATAGTTTTTCCATGTGAGTCGTTTGATTTTGGTTTTGTCAACTGTGGAGTATAGTAGGGTAGGTGGACAATGTCTGTCAGAAAATGAGCACCTTCAGACAATTCTTTCCGGGAGAAATTTGGAAACGGTATGCGGAACTGTTTGGCATTGGCCCCTGAAAGTCTAATAGTAACATTTGACAGTGTTTGGGTGTCAATCTGAAAACAATGCATAAGTTTCGGAAAGAGTTGGATGAGGTGTATGGTTTGATCACTAGTGATGGCGACGTTATGCCTAACAATCATCTTCTTACAGGGCCTCAGACTAAACGTGGAGGTCTACATTAAATGACATGAGGACGTAGTGCTGCTCTAGATCATGAGGATGGCTTCTAGCAGAGTTTATATCTGATAAAACGATCTGCACCATGCCGCACAATCAGGAGAACTACATAACCCCTTACTTCAGGCCACCTAACTCCCCAGACAGCATCTTCCTTGATTAAAATGTATGCGTCGCAGTTCAGTGAAATACAATAAACATCTTGTATCACTAAAGACAAACCGAAGGCAAGGATTATGGCATCATTCACCAAATTAAACAATGAGAGAGTCCAGAAGAATTACAAAAGATTCCGAAGTCGTCTGGTGGTCGTTGTTTTAGACAATGGCGATTTTATTGAATAAATTTACTTGTTCCTATTTCAAGATATTATTGTGTAATTTTGGCAAATATAACTATTAAAATGAGATGTCAGTAATATTTTCATTTTTAATGAATTTTCAGACTTTGTTCCATTTAATCATTATTTAAAAAAAAAACGAACTATTATGTAAATTTTTTGTAACTTTGTATAATATTTATGCATTACACCGTAATCTTTATTCGGTAAAAATTTCATTGCTAATCATGCATTACTTTTTAAGTAATACACACACACACACACACACACACACACACACACACACACACACACACACACACACACACACATATATATATATATATATATATATATATATATATATATATATATATATATACAATAGCAACCATAATATAAGGAACGGAAACAACAAAGACATAAATATGTGTATTTTATATTCAACATCATCACTTGATAAGACATCGAGGGTGTTGAAACAAAATGGCTATTTTTGTCGTGATTTTATAACATATTTATATTATGATTTTTTTTTTTATTTATAAAAAATAATTATATCTGCTCTACTTTGTATTTAGCACTCTTTTATAAATAGTAATTTTTGTTATTGGAATTCATTCATTCCGTATATACCAATTATATATATATATATATATATATATATATATATATATATATATATATATATATAGTGAGTCGTTTATGTATATGAAATAGTAACAGTTTGGTGGTAGAATGTATTTGAATAGCCATTTTCTAGAAACACTGAAAAATAGAGAAACGAGAACGCTACTGACAGGTTCTCCCATAGGCGAAGAAAAAGTGAAAAAAACATTGTTTAGTGATTAACTGTCAAATGTTTTTAGAAATTTATATTTTGGAATAGGTATCTTTTTTTATTTTTCATTTTTAAGTATTTAGAAGATTTAGTCATTTTTTTAGGGACATTTCTGCATAGAGATTCCATGTATAAATTGATCATATATTTGTTTTTTATGTCTACGTTTTTTTAACTTATTTAGGAAGTTCACCTGAATCTTTTATGTTTGAGGGACTAATTGTCCCTAGGTGTAGGATTTAGATTTTGCTTAGTTTGTCGTCTAGTTTATGTTGTTCGTTACCTATTCCTGATATGACATCTCTCATTAATATGTCCGTTTTATGTGTTTTGCTAGTTCTTATAGGGTGTGTGGTTTTGGATGGTTTTTAATGGTTTTTAGCCAGTAGGTACATTCAATTTGTACTTATTTTGTTTGACGTTGCTTATTAAATTATTTCTTTAGGTCTCTGTTTTCGTTTTCTTTTTCGTGAATTCGTAGATGACGTTTCTCATTTTCTGTTGTTAACGATTGTAATTATGTTAATGGTAATATTTTCTGTTAGTAGATGAGTTATTCAACTAATACAATTTTGTCAGCCTTAATCTGAAGAATTTGCAGCCACCAATACGTACCCAAAGCAAAAACAAACATAGAAAAGACATTAAAAAATCTCCACTATCCATATCACAATCACAACGCAAAGAGAAAGGCAAAAATATACAACCTCAATAAAATAACATTATCCACATTAATAAATTAAACAAAAACATATACCTGATACTACCTACCAAATCTATAACATCCACTATGATATATACCTTATCTCATCTGAACCATATCTAGTCAGAATCACTTCTAAAACCATTATTGATATAATCGGATTTAAAAACACTCATATCAATAATATTTCAGCAGCAGGCATATATAAAATAAATTACCTAAAATTTTCTTGACAATACATTGGGGAAACATGCAGATATTTAATAGTTACGCCTATGAACACAAAAAAGACTTTATGAATAATAATTTAACAAAAGCGCTCTTGAACACACCGAAATAAATTTTGTATAAAAAATGCCACATTCTTCAAAAGAGAAAGTAATTTCCCTGAAAATAATTCCTCTTGACTGCCGCTATATTATCAAAATATCAATCTACCGCCCTGTTTTTCCAATATTACCTATCATGAAGGAATTACCATTTTCCAAGCCACCTTACGCAACAAACGTGTTGAAAAATTTAAGGAAAATGGCTGAATCCATCATTTTAACGTTTGGAGATGTATAATACAAACGTCTATCTCATATTTCACTCCAAATAATATTCTTTAAAAAAATTTTTCAACTATACTAAATGGCATAGTCTAACGTCTAAATGCCTACACAATTCAATTAAGCTGATGAATATTTACGAGCGCCTTTAAATTTAAAGATTTCCTTTCGAAGATGATGTGTGAAGTACAACATGATCTAACCCTTGTTTGAGGACAATTAAAATAGATTTTTCGAAACGATTTTCTCATTTATGAAAGCTGATGTCAACACCAAGCGGTGACTGTCTGTTTACTGCTTCAACAAAATGGCCTGAAGATTGCTTTCAGCCTAAAATGACTGTTATCGGTTGGTGGTGATTTAGGGCCTCTTTTAAATTTACATACGATCTATTACTTATAATATCCATTTTTACCTATAAATATAATATACATTAAACTATATTTTCCTTACACACACACACACACACACACACACACACACATATATATATATATATATATATATATATATATATATATATATATATATATATATATATCGGGTGTAATAGTAAAATTATGCTGTAACAGCAAAATTGTCCAATTGTTACATTTTGCTTTGAACCGTTGTATCTTAGAAATGACAAGCAGTAGAGCCCGGCGTTGCGCGGGGATGTAACAGTAAGAGATAGGTCAAGTATCGACCATCATAAAGACTGAAAAATAAAATTGACAAAGATTATTGTTTAAGGTTGACGGACACGCATGTCTTAATTAGTTTTTTTTTTTTTTTTCGAATTGGTCAAACCCAAACTCAAACATTGTCTTCAATCGTTATGAGTCTACCGATTGAATAAATTTTCTTATAAACAATTGTCTTGTAAATGGAATTTTTAAATCATTCTGAATGTAAAAATAAAGAAAAAATGTGCAAGACAATAAGAAACACTACCTGCCTCTCAATCGTGTTTTCAAATTGATTTCGTGCAAAAACAATTGTGTTTTTCCAATTTTGGCGCTGTCAGAACAACTGCAAGCTAATTTTACGTAGTCCTGCGAAGTTTTGTTGAAATCGGTTGAAAAATGTAGGAAATCCGATCCAATATATAAACGAACAGACACACACACAACCTGGGTTTTATAATAAGTATCATTACAGATGCCTTATTTTATTCTCCAAGTTTTTTTATAACACTATTGAACTTGACTTTATCAATAAGAATGCATAATTACTCTCCAAGCTAACAGAAGAATTGTGATGAAATCTATCTTAAACGAAATGTACATGTGCAACACTAATTAATCATACCTATGGATCAGAAGGTCATGAGGGAATGAATTACAGTTCAAATATGATTATTATTCCAGGGTGATTTTTTTCAAACTATTCAAGATGATTTTCACCGTCTCTAACTTCTAATTTTTTCTCCTGGTGTAACAAGGTGCTTCACTGTTTTCACGTACGATTTCATTTTCAAGTATGTTTTCACTGCTCATAACTGAAATCTCTCCTATCACGTGGCAACCAGCAAGAGAACGGTGAATACGTGTAAAAAAGATGGAACAGTAGATAGGAAAACTGGATCAGGAGGTCACAAATGGAAAAGGGATCATCATTTCAACTTAGAGCTAAAGAGAACAATGAGAAAAATCCAAGTCAATCCATGGTGTTCCCCGAGTGTTCAACTTTTTCCTGATTTCATCAATTCTCATGTAGGCAGACGGCACTACCATTTTCATACTTTTAAATCTGAAATTGGCGAGAATAATTGCCTTAAATAAAATAATCGTCATGTAATAAAGTATCCCTGAACCATAAGAAGTCTAGCATGCCAAGCCCTATCGGCATGGTTATACTCATTTCACTCAATACAGCCTTAGTTCTAGAGGGAAATTCAGGTAAGGGTTCTCTGGATGTGTCGAGTGTTGAGTTGCATCAGAATTTTCATGCAAAGCATTCAGCCTTACCAGTTGAGGAAGTTAGGACATCGAATTGATTGAATAGAGGATGGATTGTGTATATGTTGTTGTTCCGCGCATTCTTGTTGAGCCGCCGATAATCTTTAGAGCGAAACTTGCGAGATGCAATACGTAGTTTCATTCTATCAGCAAATAGTAAATTTGCTTCATTGAGGAAACGCTTGCATTCTTTATGAGCAGAGACAGAGAGACGTCTGTTGCAATTAGACATATTGCTTCGGTAAAGCCGGAAGAAGTGACTTTTATGGGCTATCACAGCTGAGTAAGTAGCTGAGAACCAAGATGAGCGCGATTTAACTTTATATTTTTTTGCTGGGATGAAAGACTCGATACCAGCTTTTATACAGACCTCAGACGCATATTTTGAACGATGTGATTAAAAACCACATTCCAAGGGACATCACAAAGGAAATCACGGAACAAGTCGTAGTGTGCGCTTTGATATACAGCGTAGTCAGAGTTGCCAAGAGGGCAGAGCTGCGTCGCGCGACATGAGTCAGGGATGTAGGTAAAACAGAGATCGCGAAGAGAAGCGTTACTTTCAAGGTTATTGGGGAAACGTGCAGGAAAGTCAAACACTTGCGTGAGGCGTGAGTGACTGAAAAATTAAGGGTTTGGAAGCCAGGGAGTTCAGTTACAGACTGTTTGCCACATAGTATGGTGGTAATTAAATCCACCGAACACGAATATGAGCTCAAACCGATTTAGATACATGACCTTGTCTATATTATTGGAAATGGTATCGAGTGCAGCACATCCTTGGGAGGAAGGGGAACGATAGAAAAGGAGAGGAAAGAAACTGGGAATTTAGAAATCAGAGGAGGGGATTATAATAATAATAATAATAATTATAATAATAATAATAATAATAATTCTGCTACCAACGAACTTGAGAACTCCAAAAGACAGAATGATGATGGAAGTCCAAATTTACAACGAAACACAAGGCAAAATAAAAAATAATCGAGAAGAGAAAATTGGAAAGTAAATACAATAGGATGGTAGAGGAAACAGCAAGTTGCGCAGAGAACATGTGAAAAGAGAAAATGTATGACTTAATATTGGGCCGGGACAATTTGAAGAGGAACGACAAAGCTAACCTGGCAGTTGGTCTCAATAAAAATCTGTCATTTGTGGTTGATTGGGACAGGAAATGGCTTGCAAACTTTAAAACCTTCAAAAGAAACCTACTGTCATTGACCTACGATAGAGAAAACTCATGTCTCCTATCAGCATGGCTGATACTCAATTTCACGAGTGCATCAGTCTGCGTCTTCTTGGTCGCATGCTTTCTAATGATCTGGTGTGAAAGAAGTACATTGAATCAATAGCTTCAGCTACCGCAAGGAAAGTTAGTTCTCTGTGTCGTGCCAGAAGTTTTCTCTCGTCTGAGTCCATTCTTCCCATTTACAAATCTACCATTCGTCCTTGCATTTAATAATGTTGCCATATATGGTCTGGTGCCCCCGTTGTTCATCTCGAGGTCCTCAGCATAATCCAAAGACGGATATGCAATGAAATATGTCCTGATTTGTCCTCTCGACTGCAGTCACTTTCTCACAGACATTCTGTGTCTTCCCTCTGTCTTTTCTACAAATATTTGCATGCTGACTGCTCTGAGGAGCTTTTTTTCCCTAGTGACCCGACTACGTGAATTTAACCGTTCGTTTAAGGTTGGCATCTTAGTTGCAACCTTTCACTGTCCAAACAGTTATGTGTAACTGCCTCTTATACTCTAAAAGCTGCTTCTCTCGCACTTCCCAGCAGTGAAACACCTTTCCTCTTACTTGCTCCCCTGATAATCTGGTAATCTTGAAATATTCAAATGTAATGTCAATCGACATCTTCTGATAGCTTGATCTTGATCACCGTCATCATCTTTACTCTTACTTTCACTTACGTGCTAGTGGTAATCCCGTCTTGCTTGGGGTGATTTTTTTTACTAACCATCAATCCAAAACTGTAGAATTTTCCTTGTTAAAAATAGCTATAATTACCTTCCTAGACGTAAACAAACTACTAAATAAACGAGCAGAATTCATCTAAAAATGCAGACACGAAAGTAAATTTTATTACGTTAAAATGGGCAAAAATAAACGAAAATGAATGAATAAAATAAATAAAAACAATTAAAATAAATTAATCCGAACAAATTAACAAACCTTGTACGCACAGATAAACACAAGAAAACTTAGTAATAACAATTAGCAATACAATAATCAATAACAGATACAAAAAAGCTAACAACACTGTAAATAGCTCCAAAACTGCATTCGAATCCACAATTATTCCCACACAGTAGCCCATAGAACAATTCGAAACACAATCGTTACCACGCACCAAAATGACCGTTAGAATATTGGAATAGACTACCCACAATGCAATACCCACAATGAATCAGTGAGCTGTATATGTAAATAGGCAACACAAAGCATATGGCCTGATGATTCCGCTTACCATGAAACAGACTGTCGCATCTGGGTTTGGGCTTCAATCTCCACTTACATATATATATCTCTACTTATATATATATATATATATATATATATATATATATATATATATATATATATATATATGAGCAAAGAATCTATCTATTTAAACAACCAATACTAATAACAATACATCTTTACTGTGTGCAACATACACCTAAGAAAATTTCAATTATTCTCATGAGCAGTTCAGTTATGGTTAAGGCTTCTTGTTTCCATCTAATAGAACCTAAATCCTTACGACAGCTAAAGAAAAGTAAATAACTGAATAACATGAACATTTAAAGTTTTCAAACAATTCCCATATCTACAAACCACCCTTCTGCGATAAAAAAATGAAAACCTCTTACTCTGCATGTAGAAATGAAATATCTAACCTGAGGGGAAAATGAAATTGCATCCTTACAATTCGGCAACAATTGTTTCCCTCACTTTAGAAGCGAAATCTGAGTTCTATTTCTGTGATGTATTTGCACTGTGTTTAAATGGTATTTTATCATAGAACCAGCGTTTATGACCTCTGGGCTTTTCTGCTTATTTGGTCTCTGTGAAAAATAATCTACAGTCCATTAGTCACCACTGAGAAGTCTATTTAAACCTATTTCTCTTCGAATACTTTTCACAAGAATAAGTTTAGATGAAATGTTATAAAATGTAGCGATTTTGTCAACTAATGTCTTATAAATAAGACTAAATATTGATATATTTGAGAACGAAAGAATCTAAGAATTTCACTTTAATTTCCTAAGATATAAAGATTTTCGATTAACCTTGTTTAAAATAGATAAAAATGCCTTCCAAAAGCTAAACACCGAAAATACATTACCACAGTGAGACCTAAATCTAGTAAAGAACCTAACAAGATATAAAGAAATCCTCATCACTCCGTTTGACAAGAAATTGGCGGGGATGATCACGAACAAGAATAGATATATAGGAAAAGTAACCTCCATAATCAACGATACCAACACATACGAAAAAATAAACGAACAAAAAATAAAGCCTGAAACACAAAAATGAACTAGGAAATCAGGAAACTGATTCAAATGAAAACAATTCTTGGTATAGACTTACAGATATCACCCTAGAACACCCACAATTTACGGTCTCACTAAAACCCACAAAACAAGTTTCCCACGTCGCCCCATCATCTCAGGAATACAGAGTCTCCTATATAAACTGGCGAAAGCCATATCAAAATTTCTCAGTCCTCTCCGAGAAACAATCAGTCCATCTCATAAAAAGAACTCAGGCAGCCTTGTTGAAAAACTAAGGGAAATGAAAATGACAGACGAAACCATGTCCAGTCTAGATAGAAAATCCTTTTATCCAACCTCCTAGTTAAAACGAAAAACCTAAATCGCCTAACATTAAATAACAGGTTCGTCAGAAAGAACGAAAAAAGTGCTGAACTTACAAATAAAGAGACTTGAGCCAACAGAGATATGTTGCAACTAAACTGCGCTGAGAATGCCATTGACAGACATATGAATAACGAAGAATTCTTAAAGAATATAGAAGCAATACGAACAATCAGCTGAAAAAAAAAACTGTGAAAGTTCTTGGACATATAAGGAGAAAAAAGGAATGGAGAATTGGACACGGCGTCTACCTTAATTCGAGTGCAGCAGAAAGAAATAAAGTAAACAATTTAATGTCCTTACTTGAATGAATATCAGAACATGGAATGGGTGCAGTATTAAATAGAAAAACAATACTTAGATTTAGATAGGATACGTAACTCTTGAAGAACAATATTAGCTGGCATTTCAAAGTAACGCAATATATCAAAGAGAAGATGAAAATAAAGAAAATATCTGAAAAATTTACAAATTCGAAGGCAAAACGAGAGTAAAATTTAGTTTGTATATATAATTTTATTCGTCGGAAGAATTGTAGTTTCAAATATGTTCAGATAATGCCAGAAAACATAATTCATCATGATACTTAAAGAGAAACCAGGAAAGCCACAAATAACATACTTAACGGGTTTGTGAAAAACGGAAGTCAAAACAAAGATAAAGGTAGATAATAAAGTGTCACAGTTTCATAGGGAACTAAAAAAATTAGAAATTGTAGAGGACACTGCTGATCTGCATCCTGGAAGAAATTACCTAATCATCCGTGTTGAAAGAAATGATCCAAAATATGTTGGAATGATTAATCTTGTAGCAGTTATATGAAATATATTTTACTTATTGTAAAGAAATGTAGAAAATTTACATAAGTACAAAGAAAATAAAAACTGAAATGATAAAATGTAAAATAAAGAAGTGAAAACGTCAAGTATTTGATAAAAGTGTCCAATTAATCGATATTTTTCTTTCAAATCTTGTTCGATCTTTTGAAACGATTCCCATAAATTATTGAATTTTTCTCGTGTTCACATGATGGAATTAATAAGATAATTTTAAGTATTTAATAAATTTTTCAGATGGGCATATCAATCATCCCTTTCATAAAGACGAAGAATTATGTTATTGATTCATAAATTGCTCAGCAAGTGTCAACTTCATCAGAAATTTAGAGACACAAAAGATTAAAATTCACATATACATTTTCACTAGACAAAAAGCGCTACTACAACTACTACTATTGCAACTACTACAATCACCAATAATAATAATAATAATAATAATGACGATGTTTAACATAATCTTCCCAATTTTCTTGGAAATTCATTCAGGATACTCCGAATTATTAAGATTAGTTACGTCTGTCACATTTCTATTCCAGGATTTTGAAATATTTTCTAACAAGACGTCTGATATTTCAGTCTCTCTTCTTTCTCATGTTTTGCCTTACTGCAACGGCGACATGGACGAACTGAATCAAGTGACTACAATCTGAAATTTCATACACACTCGCTCACACGCACGCACACACACACACACACACACATATATATATATATATATATGCATACGCAGGGACACATATATGTTTAGAATTTGATACATTTATGGAAGAAGTATGGTCAATATTAAACATACCTTTTTTACAGATAGAAACAGTGTAGACACAGAAATCAACATTGCAGGTTAAATGTCTGTTTCACGCCTGAAGTAATCTTCAGATATCTTTGAGTCATGAAATTGACAGTAACTCTACTATTTATCATTCCTTTATTCACAAACTCCATCTATCTATCTATCTATCTATCTATCTATCTATATATATATATATATATATATATATATATATATATATATATATATATATATGATGCATGTTTAATTAAATAATATACACAAGTTTTGTCTATTTATTTTAAGTAAGTTCCTTTCATATTGTCTGATAAGCTTAATAACATTATCATTGAAAGACGAAAGGAAATCACCATATTGACACATGTTTAAATCCAGTCTAAGCTTTCAGATTACATAAACCATTATCAATGATGCCAATTACTTTTCAATATATCAACCAATACACGGACGAAACAATAATGATAATCTGTTTTTGTTGCATGAAAAATTTCAAAGCAACGACGAACTCGTGTATACGAGACGCGGAAGCGAAAATCGCGTCGCAGCTCGTGTCATCACACATGGCCACGAGAGAGTGAAAACGAGAATTATTAAGTATGTGAAGTATAGGTATGTTTTTAATCTTATCAGATAATGTGAAAGGAACTTACTTAAAATAAGTAGACAAAACTTGTCTATATTAGTTAATGAAACAGGCATCAATGAAAAATTACTGCGTAAATATGCACAATATATATCTATCAATACACACACACACACACACACACACGCGCACGCACACACACACACACACATATATATATATATATATATATATATATATATATATATATATATATATGTTTGGTCCTGATGTATGCTATAAAGTCGCATGTGTTAGGTTTATTGTCTAAGATTCTCTGTATGGGACAGTAATTTTCATTATTTGAATCATTTTATCTCAAGCAAGGCGAAAATGCCACTCAGACGCAATTGGTTACAGGAAGTGGAAGAGAATGAGGAGACTTTATTGAAGAGAAAGAACAATAAAATAAAAGGATTAAGGAAGACAGATGACTGCGATTGACGTCGAATTTAGATTTTGAAGATTATTTATTTAGCAGGGAAGCAAGAAGCCCTTAGAGTGACCAACAGTCAAGTAGTACGGTGAAATGATTTTATTAAAGCAGCCCTTATTGTTTCATTTAGCACTTTCAAACGTAAAACAGTGAAACCAAGTAGACAATCTAGTAATTCGCTTAAATTCATGCAGCCATGTTACAAAGGATGTCTACAATGAAGTTATTTATATAAAAGACACAGGGAAGCCACATCACGGAGTTAGGAAATTGACTGAATTAGAGATTCCAGGTTATGACCGGAAACAAATGCTCATTTTGTGCAATTTTTATTCCACTGAAACAAATAATTTAATGTAGTATGAGATTCTGTGTATGCTCTGATGTCAAAAAATGTGCCTTGACAAATGTTAAAAATGATAAGATAAGGTCGTTACCTACGAAGTCGCTGGAGGTCATTGGAGTTTGTGTGAGTTAATGGATTTTATGGTTTGCATAGCAGTCAATTATTCTATTCTTAGGGATAAATTAGTAAGTGGATGTCTATTTGGGCAGAAAATTTCATCTCCAGATTTTCTATTTTATTATATTATTTTATGTTGTAGAATTAATTTCAGATTATAAATTTTTTCATTATTTTCATATAGATTATTGAAAAATAAATCAAATTTTTAAAAAATCTTAAAATTCTAAAAGTTAAAATTTGTAAAATTTCTAAGGAGTTTAACTTTATATTATATGCCTTTTTAAGGCAAAAATAAATAAAATAAATGATACGATTTTAACTATCAAACATAGATCAATGTTAAGATGCTTGTCTACGTTCGTAGATGCATAATTAAAATGATAAAAAAAACTTTTAATTCCAACGAATGATTTATTCCATAGAAATATTTCAGCGAGCCGTTTTTAGTCTTTGTCATTCCTTTAATTTGATATTTAATTTAATTTAATTTAACATTAAAAATCGTATGCTCTTACTTTGTAAACTTCAACAACACGCTTTTTTTCCTTGGTTTGATTCTTAAGAGTTTCATGTTTTTTGCACTGTTTCACTCAAATTAAACTGCTTGTTGAAATATTTCTATGAAATAAATCATTTGTTGGAACTACAAGTTTTTTTTTTTTTTTTTCAATTATCAAACATGTAGTTTATAAAATAAATAAACTCGATAATCTTCTAACTTCTCGGACGGATTTGTTTCAAGAAAATTATGTGACATATTGTAATATTTTTTGAAACATCTTTTTAATTCGACCACAGCTTCTATATCATTCATTTATGCTTAAAACACTTTTCATGGAGTTTGATAGGACAGTAAAGCCTATCTTGCAAAATATCGTAAATTCATAAAAAGGTTGCCACATAGTAAAAAGTAAGACATGACCTCTTAAATTTTTTCCCATCTATATAAAATATCCCTACAGGAAACCCATCATTATTAATGTATATCAACTGAACAATCATAATGTATAATAATAGCAATGCTGAATATATATATATATATATATATATATATATATATATATATATATATATATATATATTCGTTTCATTTCATTTTGGAAATGCTATCTGATGATCCGGCGTCCTTTAAAAGGGCTCTGGTGAAATAAATTATTATAATGGTACCTTAAAGTGGTCTGTTTTTTTTTAAATATTAGCTCTGGATTTATATTGAGCTCTCAGGATTTCATCCTTCCTGGGATTACCCATACGGATTACCAAGTTCTTCATAACACACACACACACACACACACACACACACATATATATATATATATATATATATATATATATATATATATATATATATATATATGTAATGTATGTATATATGTTACAATAGATATATGCAATTAACTAAGTTTTCTTTATTCTTTCTTTTTTATTCTTGGCGTGGGGATGTATTGCTGGCTCTGCACGGGACATCAACTTTTAAAACTATTCATGTTCATAGGGTAACAAAATCGTCCAATCCTATATTGTTCGTACCTGTAGAAGATTATAATTCGACGAAAGCATTCACTCCGACACGCGCGTGAAAACACACAAACACACACACACACACACACACACATATCACAGCCTGCCGCAAGTAACTGCCTGTCGCCTCTGAGTGTTGAGTTCAATTTCAATATTCATATATATATATATATATATATATATATATATATATATATATATATATGTATATATGTTACAATAGATATATGCAATTACTGTATATTTACTAAAATAGAAAGCATTAGAAAAAAGCGTTAACAGTATTCAAAGCACATGTGTTCAATAATAAATGTCAGAGAAAAATTATGGGAAACCTAATGAGGATCGAACTCACTATTCCGTCGTAATTAATCTATTAAGGAATGAGTTTCGAAACAAAGATTAGATGTGGCACAAGGCTGAAAGTATGGAGCATCCAGAAAGTATCGAGCTCATTACTCGATCGCAATTACGCCATGTCGAATTGCCCAAATACAACTGTTTCAGGTTCTACATGATTTCATTCATTGGTTTAACACATTCTAAGCTAGGATGTTCAAAATATTTAATCCATTTACATAATGTCCAATTTATGCGATAGTGGGTTTGCTGAAGTTTAAAATCCGACTGCTCTAAGATTAGGATTGGTCGGTAGGTTAAATCACGCAAATAGAGCTAAATTATTTACGGAACTTTATGCAGCAATGAGATAATTTCTTCATTAGCATGGAATATGATTTAAAAAGACTTCAGAAATTGAACGACCTTCTTGCCTGATGCGACATAGTAAATAAGTTTTCAAACTTTTTTTTCAGGGTGTTGTAATGGCGTAAATAGGAGAGATCAAGAGGAGGATATTATGGGGATAGGTAGGATACATGCTAGACGTGAAAATTATTGTAATTCTCTGCCATTAACATTCATTCTAAATTTAAGGAAAATGAAAAAATTGCTCTAATTATTGAAATTTGGTTATCAGTTAAAGTCTTTACGGAAATAGCATTCTGTAATTTCAGATGTAACTTCGTATGTGTGTGTGTGTGTGTCTGTGTGTGTGTCTGTGTGTGTGTGTAGATGTTTGTCCATGTGACTAGAATACTAAACTATCTTTTATAGGAGAACATACGAACACGTGATGTTCAAACAGTTCCTTTCGAAATATGACTTACTGCTAAATACTACTTACTGAGTGTAATAAATTACTACGATTCATCACTTATTGCAAAAAGTTTACAACAATTAATCTTTTCATTACTGATAAATCAAAAGGTCAGATATCACTCTTGTATTAAAACAAACTTACTTATAAATTCTCTGGCGATTTGAAATCCCAAAAATTAACTTTTTGTAATTGTGACAAAAGCACTACCCTTTCTTGTCAGTTAAATTTTCTCATATTATTAATAACTGGTGATGATCGAAAGTTCGTCACAATTTTGAACAGATATGCGACAATGAAAACATAAAATGTAAAAAATTATCAAAGAGACGGTTCAGGCTAATTGATATAAATGTGAGACAGGCACTCACTATCTCTATTTCTCTCGATATATATATATATATATATATATATATATATATATATATATATATATGTGTGTGTGTGTGTGTGTGTGTGTGTGTGTGTGCGTGCGTGTGTGTGTTTATAAGGGAGTGTTTATAGCTGTTCCAACGAGAAAAACTCGCCTGCAAATACATACAATTTTTTAAATGCGAAGCTACCCCACTACACTAATAAACAAAGATTTTGAACTAGCACAAAAAACATTTAGACCAACTACAAAATACAAACAAACGCAACGTCAAACAAACTTTAGAATATGTCTAAACATACAAAAGAACAACCCAGAAATATTTTCAGAAATTACAAGAAATCTAGAACTACTTAGCAAGAAAGATATAAAGAAAACATACTAAAATCAACCTAAATAATTCAAAGAAAAGGCCAATCAAGATCCTAAAATGTATATTAACATCATCCAACGTAACCAAAACACAATGAAGGGGGTCACAAAATACAACAAGAAAAGATGTGGGGTTTGTAATATATTCTTTGTAAAACCCCACAAAAATATTCGCCATAAGGAAAAGCTTAAACTGCAACCCCAATTACGTGTTTTAGCGCAGAAAATTCAACACGTTCTATATAGGTGTCAGGTCAGCCATATACTGACCAACTTCACAAAAGCAACATCATATTAGCAGACAACAGAAAAATCTTTGTATCACAGCATATCAACAAATGTAATCAAGGTAAATTTAGAATTATGCCAATATATCAAACAGATAATTATTCTTAACTACAAATACAAAATATATATATATATATATATATATATATATATATATATATATATATATATATAAACATACTAGGAAAAACAAAGACAATATACAGGCCACGCACACACAAAACACGAAATAAACAAACCAAAGGAAGAGCGTGTATATATATATGCATATATAGATATCTTACATCCGTATAATAAAACAATCAATATATATATATATATATATATATATATATATATATATAGAGAGAGAGAGAGAGAGAGAGAGAATGGAGAGAGAGAAGGGATATGTATACACATACTACCAAAAACGCACACACAATATACAAAAATGTAGATAGGTTTTAAAAGATACAGTGTTCATAAAAAGATAGGTACAAAGAACCTTATCTTAGCCCTTTCTCAGACCAATCCTAATTATTTTATTACCATCCACGCAGCATATATTTTACACAAGACCAAGAAAAGACAATGGTTAAACAACGGAAAGCATAAGGAAAAATGAATTGCTTTAAATAATCTCTGGAAATAGCCACTGTTCGCCTGATGAAGGTCGCAGACCCGAAACTCGTGTAGCAAAAAACATGGAAAATTCAGTATAATATATATTTTTTTTTAAATCCACATTCTGGCCAAAAATGTTTGCGGCTTATCCATCCTCTTTAATATATATATATATATATATATATATATATATATATATATATATATATATATATATATATATATATAGGGAGAGAGACAGACAGAGATATTGCCGAGTTGCTGAAATATGCTCATATCAACTAAAATGGGATTCGAAGCAAAAGTTGTAGCGAAGAAAAGCTTCCCTCATCCTTTATTCTTCCCTTCTCTATATGCATGTGTGTGTGTTTGTGTGTGGGTCTGTGTTGCCACTGACATATTTCATATTTCAATGTCTTTACTTTTTCACAGTTACTGGATTCAGATATTTCATCCAAACAATGCCACCAAACTGACAAAAACATTAAAATAATGTTTCTCTGATTTCGAACAGCGACGAAATAATAAAAACAAAGACTAACAGATTATTTCTGTTCTGCTTGACCTGCCATCCATCAAGTTTGTTTGCCTGTCTTTGATCGCATAAACTGTTTAAAAAAAAAACGCTCAATGTTTTCATGAAATCAAATTGTTGATTCCAGAAAAGGTTTACGAGTGCATAAAAAATAATTCGTGAAATAAAATATTATAAAATAAAACTGCATTTCCTGCAAAACTGTGATTCACTCTGCTTGCCATGCTAAACAAAATTGTGTGTATGTCGTTTAGTTATATGAGTGAATACAATAGATGTACAAATTTTCGGACATTTTTATTTGGGTAAAATTACAATTACTTTTTTTGATGGTGTTCGACAATTTCAAATAGACACAAGTCTGTAGTAACAGAAGATACGTTGCAAACAGACTTAACAGGATGGATATTTGTTTGACTAAGACTGAATATACATTTTAATACAAATGTTAACCCAAGTCAAACGCAAGAGCTATTCAAGATAAAAGTTTACTAATTTTTAATAAATAACATAAGCAGGTATTTAGAGTTTTATAATATATATAATTGATATAACGATGAACCCAAGACTTGAAGAGGTTAAGATTTTAGTGTTCGAGGAGGCATAGACGTGACAATCTGTTCCAGAAAGTACCAGTTCTGCGGAAGAAGTTAACATCTTACTTACCAATGGGTTACGAACCGAATGAGGATTAATAGACTTTGGGTTCATGGTATGACCGATCGAAGCACTGAACGTTTGGAAAAGTTGAACTAAGAAATGTAGTTCACCAGAACATTTCCCATGGATATATTTAGAAAGTAACGATAAGCCTAAAACATTTTTTCTGTAGAAAATTGGGGCCCGTGAGAAAATAATAAAATCCAAAATCATTGTAAACGTTTTTGAATATTGTCAAACGTAGAATGGGCATCACCATCCCAGATATGGCTGCAATAGTATGTTTTTTGTCTAATCTGATTTTAGTTAAAGCAAGACAGAATAAGCCAGATACTTTCTAAAACAGCACAAGGATGCGATCATTTTTCCGTCGTATTTAATGATATTTCATATTTATGATCTCCACTTGATGTCAGGGTTGAGCTCAGGTCCTAATAGCTAAGACGCCTCTTTAAGAGTATCAGGAGTAGAGAACATTTAAGTTCTAATTGGTGATAAACTACTACGAGTTTGCTTTTGAAGGTGCTAAATGATACAAGCTAGTCATACCCCCGTTTTGCTAAGTCCTGGGTATGACGATAAACTACATCAGGCAGGAAGTCCGCCGATCGGAAGATTTTATATTTGGAGGAGTGTGGAACCACCTGTTAATTACTGAGGTTCCCAGGTCCACTATGACATGGCGTGGTATCATCTCTTAGGTTCACAACTATGGACAACTATTAAACCTCCAATAAAAACAAGACAAACTATGAAAATATAAGAATATATTTTTATATTAAAAATACCAGCAATGCATTTTATATAAATATTACCAAGAACATTATTTATAGTAAAATTAAAAATAATATATTTTAAAACTAAATGACCAGCGATTCTTTTTATAGTAGAACTAGCAGCATGGCCCGGCGTTGCCCGTGCTTGATTCAAAAATCGTACGACTCATACAGCAATCGCTATCACTTGACTTAAAATATTTTTGCCCTTCCTTGCCTTTAAGAGAGTCCTTTGCTGTGCTGATGTTGCTACATGCCTTACTTCTTGCGTATCTCACACTGCCATTTTTTTCTAAGCTCTATACTAAACATTAAATCTGTTACGAAAAAAGAACTAAACAAAATGAACACAAAACGATCAGCTTTAAAAAAGGACTCGTAACTGGAAAAACCATCAACCAATCACACGACCACGTTGAGCTGTGAAGTGGTCAGCTGCCGTAGCCTAGATATTTTTGCAAACATAAAACGTGGTACCATTTTCACAGATATTTCATACAGATTTTAGATATTTAATTAGGTAAATCATTAGCATAATGCTGTAAGAGTGAAGGACCGTGGAACTAGTCTCGAGAGACGAATTTCCAAATATATAGCGAGAGAGGAGGAGGGATAGATGCACAAGTTATTAACATCTCTGTAATAGTACGCAGTATGTTCTTTTTAAATTTGAAAAGAACGCTTGTGAGACGAGATTTTCTTGACAACAGTGGGATGTAAAACTTGGATTACAGTCCATTTGTATTCCTTTACACTCACAAAAGGGTAAAGGTACGTGTCTGCGAAACTGTGCCACACCCATCATGTTTCGAAATCATTTTCAGCACAGTTCAGTTGATTTCTAAATATTTCCGCGAACTGCATGTTTAAATCCATTTCATAAAGTATCGGAGACGTTCAGAATATATCTCCTGAACCTCCAATGTTTGATGTACTGATAGACAGCCCTGAGATATCCCAATATAGATATTGTTATACTATAGCTCACCCAATATAATGACCAAGGTAAATCTTTACGGAATTACGCAATTTTATGGACGTATAGATTATAGATTATGAGGATATTTATGATCAGTAACGGTTGTCTTAGAGTAGTTAAGATTGTCGTAGACCGTAAGCCATCTTCTCCAGAGACTGTTCTCTAAAGCAACGACTTCTGAGAAGAAACTTTCCGAACTGATTTTCTTCCTTACCAATGAACCACATACCATTTAAGTAACCCTATGTTGTGTTGTTATTCAAGCAAAAAGAGGCAATTCCCTTTATTAAGGAGTTTCTTTATTTTCTAATAATTATTATTTCATGTTTTCACTAGTCGAATGCAACTACCACTTCTACTCCAATAATTACTTTTCTCGCAATTCTTGCCTGTGGAAAACCCTTGTATTTACTTGCTTCACTGATAACTACAATCTTCAAAACTTCAAATGCAAAGTCATTCTCCTATTCTCTCTTCTTGAATTCCGTTCATCTTTTCCTCTTTTCTTCAAACCTCCCTGATTTCTGTCTTCTCTTTCACTTCCGCAGTCACCACCTCCTAACTGCGGGCGAATGGCATTTCTTACTTGTCTCTGGTAAATGACTAAAAAGAAACTGTTATGTTGTTAGCATCCAAGTTAAATATATGTTGAAAATTCGAACAAAGATGTAACCTAATCTATACAAGTATAATCCGTTAAGATCACCTTAGAGTTTGAACACGCTATCTCTCCATTCCTCGGTTAAATGGATAAATATGTTTTCACTTATGAAAAAATGTCAAGTGTTTTCTGTCTCCATTCAATTGTTAGCAGTTGTGGAGTCCATAATCTTAGATTAGTTCCGGAGTATCATTTTCTTTAACGGTCGTGCTCACCAAATAGATGAGACTAGATGATAGTTCTTTTTTTAAGTCTTGATGAGAAATAAGATTATTTGGAACGGCGTGGAAAATATATATCGACATTTTGACAAACAATCTGTAAGATGAGTGATACAAAATTGAACAAAAAGTATTGTTCGAACGAGTCTCAAAAAAACTTGTTAGATGAAATATTATTGATTTATTTCCATTTTATTTTCAAAACGAGATGCATGATAATCAATACAATCGACAGAAGAAGTTTGACAATCGACACCCGGCTCTTGAATTTCGCATGCCAGGATAATTAAATCCATAAGTATCTGTCTATATTTCTGAGATGAGGTATTATTTACAGTATTTACATTATTCTGACTATTGTCCTCATTTTTGTCGCTACATTTATTACAACGTTTTGGCCGTTGTACGCTCCGGCGTTCTCCAAGTGTTTGGAATGTCGAACTGAACATTCTATTTCGTTCATTGAGGTAGACCGTTCTAGTTCCACGTGTCATGTTTAATGGATGTCAGTTATCTCCTGTTAATTCCCCTCTCCAAGTTCTCCACTGCCTTAATAGGGTATCGGGTCCTGTCACTGGAGCTAACCGACGCCATTATCCATTGTGCCATGTGTTTATTATGTATGGAAGAAAATTTAGCAATAACTACCTTCAATAAACCAAAAAAATTACTCAACCAAAAATCTGAAAACTAAAATTGTTTACAATAGTTTTAAAATACCATTGCGTCACGGAAATTCCTTTGTTTCGGAAGTAACATTTTCGTTTCCTTTTCCAACAGATATTGAATAACTTAAGAAAATAATATTCATTTTTTTTTCTGAAGTTATTAAACATCACTTTTAAAATATTTCAAATAATAATATTGTAATGTTAAGCTCTAGTTTGTATCGAGAAAATTTGAAAAATAAAAATGCCAAAAAATTGTGAATTTTAATCTGACCCTTATTTCTTTTTTTTATATATATGTGTGTGTGTGTGTGTGTGTGTGTGTGTGTGTGTGTGTGTGTAATGTACACACACACACATATATATATATATATATATATATATATATATATATATGAAAGAATATATACGCAAAATTAGCCTCTCTCTGCAGGGCGACGATTGCCCAGGGGTAGAATCTCCGATTTATACCAAATCGGTCAGGTTTCAATCCCGGCTTGAAGGGATCGGATGTCTAGCCCCAATGATTAAATAGAATATTTCAAATTAAGGCTAAATTAAGACCTGTTATATTTGAAATCAATTTTTTCAAACAATGTATCCACTACCATATTTGTCCCTCTTTTATTCAGTTCAGGGTAAAGAGGGCAAAATTACATCAAGGTTGGAAGATTGAATCTCTTCATTAAGGATTGGATTCAACAGCTTTCAACCAGAAACCTGGGTTTAAAGCATGAATACGACAGATTGTGGTGCTCACATAGGAATTTCATTTTCTTTTTCACTGGAGTGTGTTAAATTATCAACCAAACATGATACTAATTTGAAAACTTTGGTTCACAAGTAATATGAAGCATAATTTAAATAATATTATCAATTTGTCCTCTCATGAACAAACAGAACTTGAATCTTTTGTTCTTGCTCATGGGTTGGACTCTTGGATTCCACTCTCTATGCCTGATAAGGAGAATATTTCAGAGTTCAAGGTCTTCTATGCTCAGTTGACAAGACTTTCGCTTACTTCTGCTAGTGCGGTTTGTGATTTCAAAGCCCAATTCCGCACACATGTTTGCTAGTTCGTCGGTTGCTACAACTGAATCGAAATGGAAAGTTGAATATCAGCGATTAGTTAATTCCTTGAGGAATAATTATGATCTTATAATCACCAGGCCAGATAAAGGGACTGGTGTTGTTTATTTTAGATCGGGCAGATTATGTGGCTAAGATTTTTGGAAGATACTTCGATTTTGGAAGATACTTCAAATTTTACAAACTTAGGTTCTTCTGATATATATGATGGAACTGTTTCTGGTGAAGTAAAAGTTCAGAAATTACTCCTGAGGTGGGTAAAAACTGGGGGGCTTCCACAAGAAATTTCCAATAACATTCGACCATCTGGGTCGATTAATCCCTGGTTGTATGGGCTTCCAAAAATCCACAAGGATGGGGTACCATTAAGACCAATTTTATCAATGGTTGGTTCAGCCCAACACAAGGTAGTCAAATGGCTCTCACTGCTTTTGGAACCAGTGTTGCAGCGCTTGAGTGGATTTTGCATAAAGGATTCATTTTCCTTTGTGGACCGTATTCGAAATCTGTCTTCAGGCAACTTCATGTGTTCTTTTGACGTCTGTTACTTATATACTTGTGTCCCTCTTGTGGAAACTATTAATATTTGTTGCGATGTACTTTATCGCAGTTCTTTGTCTCCACCAAGTATTCCTGAGTCTGTATTTGTGGAGTTGATAATTTTGCTTCGTCATCAGTCGAATTCAGTTTTGATAATACCATGTTTCGACAGATTGATGGGGTCGCTATGGGTTCCCCTTTGGGTCCGGCACTTGCTAATATTTTTGTCGGCTTTTACGAAGAGAGAATACGTAAGAATGCACTTGGTCCTCATCTGTATTGTAGGTAGGTTGATGATATTTTTTTTGTTTATTCAATAACGAAGTTGAGGCTGATCAGTTTCTCTTTTTCTAAATGGTATCCAGACAGCACTGAGGTTTACTCTCGAGAAGGAATCCAATTTTCAATTGGCCTTCCACGATGTATTAGTACATCGAACACCTACAATTTTTCTTACCTTTATAGAAAACCAAATTTTGCGGGGTTATATACGCGTTGGGATTCCTTTTGTCCTACTAAACGTAAGACAAACATTATTAGAACCCTACATATGGTTCTGCCATATGTGAGCACCTCTTAAATAACAGGTGTGCTGCTAATTTTAGTGCTGACTGGCTCTGTGTTGTTCCCCGGTCACACTCTTTTTTTCACCTGAAGGTGCTGGAGGCATTTTATATCGGGTTCCGCAAATCTTCCCTGTGTAAACAGCGTGAATGTTTGTTGGGGATACCTGTTATTTGTCTCTAGCTCCTTGTATTCATTTTTTCTTCCCCATTTCCTTTTCATTGCACATTTTCTAGTGTTTTTAATTTAAGTTAAATCTCCCGTCGAATCCTGAAGAGCGGGAGCGAAACCAGTTGCTTCGTTTTTAATATGTCTAGTAATATTAAGCTTCACACTTTTATTTCTGTGATTAAATTTTGTACCTACACAAATATCTTATATATATATATATATATTTTTTATATATATATATATATATATATATATATATATGCCTGGGTGCTCATGTATTATAATCTGATTGTGTGTTTTTTTTTGTTGTTGTTGTTTTGCGCGTGAGTTTAAACCATATTCACACACTTTAGAATAAAAAAATATATATACACATATTGTCAAATGACCGGATATATTGTAGCGTCTTGTCGAACGTAATTTCAACGAAGAAATAAATTGAATAACATGTATTTTTTCTTTTCTCAATAATTTTGTAGTTTTTAAACTTAATAGTGATTAAATTTGAATTTTAAAATTGCCAGTTTTTAATTTTAATATTAAATTTTATCATATAATTTTATAATTATTGGTTAGTATAAATTATTTTTAATATTACCCGTATTTTAAAGATCTGAATAGCTATTATAACATGATTTCATTGTCAAGCTTTTGAATCTTTCTATACTTGGTTTTTGATTGGTTATTCTAGCTTTTGTAACAATGTTTCCCCCTAGTGTAGGATCGTCAATTAATTTGAAACTTTTAAAACCATTTGTTTTATCTTCAACATCATCACTTGATAAGACACCGAGGGTGTTGAAATAAAATGGCTATTTTTGTAGTGATTTGATAACATATTTATGTTATATTTTTTTTTATAAATAATAATTATATATATATATATATATATATATATATATATGTGTATGTGTGTGTGTCTGTATGCATGTGTGTGTTCCCTTTTCTAAATATGCGTAAATGTTCTTTTTGTTGCTATATTCTTTAAAACTTCCCTGTTTTTCGCATTCTCCCTCCATGATATTCTCAGTGCCCTTCAGTAGAAATACATTTCTGTTTCTTCCAATCTTCTCTTCTTCTGTGGGCATAAACTAAGGAAATTTTCTGGTGTCATGAGCTATGAACGGGATTTTCTTTTGATTTGTGTTTGCTTCCAAATTGATTAACCTCTGGTGGATGCATGCAAATTTTGCTGCCACTTGTGATAAAGGCAAGTTGTTGAATTTCACTCCATCTTTGTGTGATCGGCTTTGTTTTCCGTTTCCAACTTGTTGAATTAAAATATTTTGACTTTGATTTATTTCGCGACATTATCACTGTATAGAGTCTCTTTCGACGCATTCGATTCATCCAGACAGAAGAAAATTCAAAGCAAGACTTCAAAGAGTTTTCGTTCGTATTTCAAGATTCAAGAGGAAGGCCAACTTTATTGTCATTCTTAACTCATATGTTTCTTTCTTTCTTTCGTCTTTCTTTCGTTCTTTGCCTTTTATTTCTTTCTTTACATTTTCTATCTTACTTCTTTGCCTTTCCTTTCTTTACTTTTGCTTTCTTTCTTTGCCTTTTCTTTCTGTCGTTGTCTTTTCTATCTTTTCTTCTTTACTATTTCTCTCTTTCTTTCTTTGCTTGTGCTTTCTTTCTTTGTCTTTTTTTTCCTTTTTGACTTTGCCTTTGCTTTCTTTCTTTCTTTCTTTCTTTTTCTTTGCCTTTTCTTTGCAATTTCTCCATTTCCTTCTATCTTTCCTTCGCAGCCTTTTCCTTTTTACCTTTGTTTGCCTTTTCTTCTTTTCTATGTCTTTTCTTTCTTTCTTTCTTTCTTTCTTTCTTTCTTTCTTTCTTTCTTTCTTTCTTTGCTTTTTCTTTCTTTCTTTCTTTGCCTTTGCGTTCGTTTTCTTTCTTTCCTTCCTTGCTTTTTATTTCTTTCCTTGCTTTCTCTTGATTTCTTTCTTTGCCCTATATGTCTTTCTTTCATTCTCGTTCTCTATCAACTCGGCTTTCTTTTATTCTCCATATTAAATTGAGCATTATGATTAGCATTTTGTTACCCATTGTACAAGTACTTTTTTTTATTTATGACTATATTGCTTTTCCTTTTTTATTTACTTGTTTCTGTTCTCCTACTACATTTCAGATATTCATTTTCTCCTATCACATCGTCTAACTTCTTTTATTAGCCATATTTTTCTTTCCATTTTTATATTCTACTTTTTCTTCGGTTTTTGCTTATCCAATCATTTCCTTCTTCCTTCTTCTTCTTCTTCTTCTTCTTCTTCATTCATTCATTCTTAATCTTCCTCTTTTTTATAACGTGATTTCCGACATTTCTACTTATTCGTCTTCGTTTTTTCTCCTCATCTCCCCTCTTTTTCACAAGAACTCGTCTTCTTTGATACTTTTCTTACTACCTTCTTGTGAAATGCATACTCATATCATCCAGCTATGGATTAAATAGTAGGACTTTTATCTATATAAATTCATTTCTATATTCTTTAAAATTCACTTGAAAATATTTTCTTACAATTTACTATTTTTCAATTTGAAATAATCAACAATGGGTTGGTAAGCTGTAAAAAACCTACGAATCATACAATCTTGTGAAATTTTATTTCTATTTGACAAATGACCACTTATTCGTTCTCACTTCATAGTATCATCTATGATAGTTTTGCTCATAATTTGTATTTCATTTTTCTTCTTTTACTCTCATTCTCTCCTTCTTTCTAGCCTTCTTTTTCTTCTTCTTCTTCTTCTTCTTGATTTTCTCATAATTTCTTTTTAAAATAAATTTGATTTTGTTCTATTCTCCATTGTCCCCTTTCTTATTTGTTTCTAATTTCATATTCTTCAAATATATTACTTTACTTCTGTTTAGAAAACTTTCAAAATTCTACTTCATTAAAAGCACATTAAATGTTTTCTAAACAGGAAAAGCCTTAACAAAAGAATGAGTCATTTTAAGAAATAATTATCTTTAGTTGAGTCGAGGTTAATTTCATCAAAGAACTATAAACGCTTTGACGCATTTCGCAAGACCACTGCGCACATCACCTTTTGTCATTTGAACATAGAATCGATTCGTTCAGAATTTATTACCAGGCATTCTTCCTTGGCTTAGTAGCAGAGACGCAAGCGTGTTTACATTTTATTCTCTGGTACAAATATACATGGAGTGATTCAAACAGAGCAAAAGCAGGGGACAAACGTGTACATTTATGTCTATATGCATACACACAATATATATTTAACAGAGAAATCATATATATATATATATATATATATATATATATATATATATATATATATAGAAATGGACAAAGTCCGACAATTATTTTAAGACATTTTTATGTTTATACATTCTTTTTATAGATACAAATATTTAAGTAAATGGTCTGTTTATAATAAACAGTACTAAACAACATTTACCGCCCTGAATGTCCGAGAAATTTTCATAGAAAATATTCGTCCCCCAACATGATTCGAACCTGTATCTTATACGGAACCGTCATTTAGCTAAACGTGCCTTTACCTATTTGGCCACAGAGGAGCGTTCGGTTAGTAAGGTCGAATTTACTGTATTTAAACTTCAATCTTCAATGAATCTCTCACGTACATTCATATCTGCTCGTGGCGTATCAAATGTAAACAAATGACGTCACACATTATGAAATGGACAAAGTCCGAAAATTAGTTTAAGACATTTTTCATGTTTATACATTCTTTTTATGGATACAAATATTTAAGTAAATGCTCTGTTTATAGTAAACAGTATTAAACAACATTTACCGGTCTGATTATTAACAGAGCATTTACTTAAATATTTGTATCTATAAAAAGAATGTATAAACAAAAAAAAATGTCTTATATATATATATATATATATATATATATATAATTAAGTTACGAAGAATTTGGTAAACCGAATGAGTAATTCCAAGGAGGATGAAATCCTGAGAGCTCAATGTGAATCCAGAGCTAATATTTAATGAAAAAAAGACCACTTTAAGGTACCATTACAATAATTTATTTCACCAAAATCCTTTTTGAAGGACTCCGGATCATCAGGTAACACTTTCAACAACGAAATGAAAGGAAAAATGGGATTAGAAATTGATGGGTTGTGTAATTTTTGTAATTTAACAGGGAAGGTGATAGTTGTAGTTAACGAGACAAGGTAGAGTATAGAGAGGGGTAAATTTCATATTTCTCTTCAGCATGTTTTATATTGGGGTAGGAGGAGTGACCTAATCGTGACCTATTTAGATGGTTAACTTAACGGAAATGATATATAGGAATGGGAGGGTAGTGGGGGGAAAAGAAAAGGAAAAATGGAAAGAAGATAGACAACAGTAATACAGATATATCTAAATGAGTGTTACGGCAAAGAGAGAGGGGAAGAGGGAAGTGAATCGAAAGAGGCTGTAATTTTGTTTTAACAAAATTATGTAAAAGATAGATTTCAATGCTTGATAGAAATTTACATGTCTAAAAAATGATGAATGTTATCAATTTAAACATTTAGTTTTTTAAGTAAATAGTTTAGGGACTTAATATAAGTTAACTACTATTTTTATTAGCACATTAGGGACTTAATATAAGTTAACTACTATGTTTATTAGCACATTTATCGAGAACATATTAAAGAAATATTTAAAATTATAATAGTTTATTTACCCGGCCAATTGTACTTTCATAATATTGTAAAAAAAATTTGGTAACAACAACATCTATATTAGTTTTACTTTAAATCTAATTTATGAATGCAATTTTTCTTTATTATTATATGGTAAACTTAATTAAGGTTTAGGTTTCATTATTTAATAATATTTGAGGGTAATATTAAAGATTTTGTTTTCTTCTTATATGTATCTTACAAAAACATTTTCATGCAAATCCACATATACATACGTCTATTTACATGTGCAAATACACACATAGACACTCTTGCAACAATATACACAAATGTTCATCTATCTTCATACATAAATTATATATACACACATACATTTCTCAATCATTACCTATATTTTAACGTTTGAAATTTATTTAGATTTTAGTTTGATTTTATAGTTAAAGTTTAACTTTAGGTGACTTCTGAAGTGCTTCATTATTATAGGGATTTCGTTATTATTATTATTACTATTAATAGTTAAAAAGTGGTATATTTAAAATTATCAATTTTAAGATAAAACTCCCTTAAGAAGATAAAAATCCACTCTCAAAAAAAGACAAGGCATACATTTATAATATGCATTTATTATGTTTTCATCGTCTATGTCTTCATCGATTGTTTATAATATATATATATATATATATATATATATATATATATATATATATATAAAAAAATTACAAATACATTTATATGAATTTATTATGTTTCATCGTCTATGTCTTCATCGAAACATAATATATATATATATATATATATAAATATATATATATATATATATATATATTATAAACAATCAATGAAGACGGACATATAATAAAAATAATTTATATATTTCTAAAATGCTTAGTTGTTTCGGTCCTGAGTTGTCTCGGTCCTGAGTTGTCTCCGTCCTGAGTTGTCCCGGCGCTGAGTCGCCTATGTTCAATATGCAATGTTATTTTGGCGCTTTTGAGTTGGCGTTGTTGTGTTGTCGCTTCCTGAGAGCTAGCAGTGTCCTTCATGCGCCAGTGTGCTGTGTTTATGCTGTATGAGGAAGTTTGAAAAAAGAGCCAATGTGAAATTTGACGCTCAACTTGGTAACTCTGCGACGGATATATTGAGCATGTTTCGGCAAGCTTACACCCACAAAGCAATGGGCCGTACCCATATTTCGAGTGGCAGGGGTGTTTCAAAAGCAGAAGATCGTCCCTGGAAGATGAACAGAAGTTTATAAAATCTGCCACAATTATCACCCTCGGAAATGTGGAGAAAATGAATTAGCTTGAGCATCAGTACTGTCGGGGGATAAAAACAACGCTGTTATCGATGTCGTTGGTCTCGAGCAGTGCATGACTTCCTAACATGTGAATCGAGCATACAACGTCTCGCTTCCAAGATTGTCTCCTGCATTCTGGCCACTGAGCAGAACGAACATCGAGCCGAAACCGGGTGCCACTGATGACCCATTCTTCATGTCGAGGAAAACCCATCCCTTACGACAGTTTTATCTACGGGTATGACCCTGAAAAATGTAGCAGTCAACAGTGGAAGAGCCCTTCATTTCCACGATCGGACAAGGGGCGACAGAGCTGCAGCTCAACTATTTTTTTGTGTTCGACATCCACGATAGTGTACATCCACAATTCGTCCCCAACCCAGGGCCAGGCCGTCGATCGAGAGATCTACTGCAATGTTTTCTTGGCGTTTGAGGGATGATGTTCGCTGAAAGCGGTCGGATACTTGGAGTACGAAGTATTTGATTCTTCACGAAGACAAAGAACCCTGTCACTGAACCCTCCTCATTCGTTCGTTCCTAGCCAAAAACAACATTGTATCACCTCCGCACCCGCCATATTCGCTAGATTTAGCACCTACACACTTCCATCTTTTCTCCAAGCTGAAAATGCAGCTCAAAGATCACCGTTTTAACACCGTTGCCGAAATCCAGAGCGAATCGTAGAACATCGTCATCTCAGTTACAGAAAACGACTTCCAGGGCGGACGGCAAAAGTATCAGGAACGCTGAAACCGGCATAATAATTGCCTAAGGTGATTATTTTGAAAGAGATGATATTAGAACTTAGGTAAATATTTGTTTTTTTTTGTTTTTTTGTAAACATAACTAGTCCTGAAACTTTTTAATACCACCTCGTATATAACAAACAAAAAACTGATTTAAAATCCTACAATACCAAATGGCTCTAATATAGATAAAGATAAAAAGAAAGAAGCACACAGTCGGAGAGGCACTCTCCAGGTTTAGAAATTAGGAAGAAATAATCTAAGGTTGATTTATGATACCCACTTAGACTCAGAGTTCTCGATACGTTTTCTTCGCACATGTTTTTGTCTTTGTTTCATTTTAAACTGAGGAAGCCAAAGAGAGCATGCAATTCTCCGGCGAAACCCACCTTTAATAATAAAAATGACCTCTTTGTCTCAACGACTTCACAATTCTTTGGTAAACTACAGGGTGGGGCAGAGCAACTTGCTTATTTAAATTTGGTGCCATAAAGCGATGGTTGCTCCAAGGATGGTAGGGATGGACTTATTTGAGAAGGTGGGGCTTAAAGTTTGGTTCTTAACGTGCGTTATTTATTTTTTGTTTATTTTTCAGGAACCCCAGTGAGCATCATGGATTTGACGAAGTTGGAACGCGCTTTCGATGTTGAGGCATTTTTTTTCAAGCGGTCGCTCAATCGTCGCAACGCAACGTGCATTCAATATTGTAGACCTTTCAATATTGTCCCCCCGTGGTCGTGTTCCTGGCCGGCAGTCTATTGTTTTATAGGTAAACAACTTCAGGGAAACGGGTGATGTAAAGAAAAAGAAACCTGGCCTCCCACGAACAGCAAGGTCACCCCAAAACATTGACTCAGTGTATAGAGAAGAATGGACGTCATCTTACTGATATCATCTTTAAAACTGGTAAAAAATAAAATTTAAATGTTGAACTAGTTTCAGTTCAAAGAATTACATGTATACCTGCATTACTTGTGTTTTAATTGATATTCCAAATAAGCAAGTTGCTCTGCCCCACCATGTATAATACATCAATTATGGTGTGGAACCACAGAAAGATAATACAAAGGCAAATGTGGCCTGTAGAGTACTTTCTTTCACTGGTGTCCTGACTCACTCATTCACTCACTCGGTGTCTACTACTCGGTGACCCTCACTTGGTGACTCCCTTTACTCAGAGTTGGTAGCCATATTATATACGTGTGGAAGAGTCCATTTGTAAGTAGGTCCCCACAATAACATCTTACAAAGATAAAACTTTTACTTTTCCCTTGACTGAAAAAAAGCTTGTTCCTCCAAAATGCAGATTGGTTTCTTTTGAATAAAACTATTTTATCAGAGAGATGTTTTAATTTTATTTGATGTATCAAAATAATTTACAAGAGAGTATTTGTAAAAACCTTTCCGTGTAAAATAATTTATATTTATTCGTTCTTCATATTTCTTGTTTAAATGTACTCGTAGTGTAGTTGCTTACGACTCGGAATGAGAAATCGGAGAACCGAGTACGAATTCTAGTCAAGTTCTTTATATTCACTTTGCAAAATTACCATTGGAAAAGGTGTCAATGCATCGTTTCCTCCAAGCTATGTGTTAAATAGTAGAACATGGATTTGCTGTTCCTAAAATATGGTAATATTCACTCGCAACAACAAAAAAGTATGTCTCGATTTTAAATAACCTAGAAAGGATTGATAATCCGTAGATAAAAACAAACGTCTCAATCAATATTTCTCGTTTATAGAAAGTTTCTC
Source organism: Acanthosepion pharaonis (assembly GCA_903632075.3). Lineage (NCBI taxonomy): Eukaryota > Metazoa > Mollusca > Cephalopoda > Sepiida > Sepiidae > Acanthosepion > Acanthosepion pharaonis. Next base: position 499,065 of record CAHIKZ030005098.1, on the reverse strand, counting down.
CTTAAAATCACTCGTTAAGGACAAACGTCTCTCATTTATCAAAGTTTCAATAATATATTTAAATGTACTTCAATTAAAGAATCAGCAACGTTATTAGTCCTGACCTAGCATCTTCGATTCAGTCACTTTCCCACTACCGTAACGTAGCTTACCTTTGTCTTTTTTATGAATACTTTTATGGCAGCAGTTCTGATTAACTATGGTACCTAGACTTTATGATTTTAAGAGCAGTACTAGATTAGTACTAGCCTTTTCAAATGTAAAATGTTGGGACCTAACCGCCTATCTAGTACTGAGCTTAAATTAATAAAGTCTAGGAACAAAAATACGTTAGGCCTAGTAATTTCCATGAAAAGGCAAAGTCAATTTATGTTTGGGTGATGGAAAATTTGCTCTATTCTTCTCTTTATTTTGTCAAAATCTCTAAATACATAGCAGAAGCAGCAGACCAAAAGTGACATCAATATTCAAGGAATGAACGAATAACAGACATAAAAATTATATTTATATTTTTTATAAATTAGAACACCTTGAACTATTTGAAAAGTTCCATCTTCACGGAAAATATGCTTAAATATTCCATAACCTTTTCACAGAAGTAGCTTAGATGTATAAGGATAAAGAGTTAATTAAATACACAAATAGAAAGACACAGTGTACAACAACGGTGTTTACTCACTAGATTTATTTAACGTGTACAGAGATATATTACTAAGAAGATTAAAAGTCAAACCAGGTTTTCTCATCGACAAATACACCGTAAAATAAACAGAGACTAACAGACGTTACTTTATTGATGGCAAATGCAGGAAAATAGGAAAGCTATTATATTAGGTGAGGACGAGTCATTGTGAAGAGTAGAAGTGCAAGTTTATCAGCAAAGGGATGCCCTTTGCGTGTGGTATGTATTCAGGACATCAAAAACGAAGCAAGGACGGAAATCTAATTTGCAGAATTGTAACAGATGATGAAAAGTGCTATGCAGACATTCAAAATGTCTTAGAAATTCTGAAGATTGAGAAAGTGAACAAGGTATGAAAAATTCGAGAACTATTTTTTTGAAAAGGAAGAAAAGAATGTGGGACTGCTATTATAAACATTACTAATACCATTACGTTCGCGTTGTGTATTTTCAGTAAAAAATATAGATTTTAAAAAAAAATCTATCTTTTGCGGCACGAAGTATTCTTCGGCTATCAACCATCATTATTTTTCTGCTTTGCCATCCACATATAGATTCTCATTAGGTATTCTCTTTCGCCGAATACGCACTGTGAGCAGTGATGGAATCTTAACTTTCAAAGAACCGGTACAATAAAGGCAGGTAAACTTTAAGAACCTATTCTACTTATTTTCTGAGTATGGAGAGAAATGACTTTATAGTATCAAAAAGAATTAAACCGTTTTGATAATTTAATGAAAAACATTTATTTATTAAGATATTTCCAAATAGAAATTTTGTTCTCATCAAATGTTTTGTTCGGAAGTATGATGCTTTTCGACTATAGTGTCATCAACTCTGAAATAATTTCTCTGCCACATTCGAAATGAATCGTTGTAGTTCCGAAGATCCAATAGAAGATCTATGGTTGAGTTGTTGGGAGTGTTCCCGCGTGTGTGTATTCGAATAAAGACAAACACAGTTGTAGGGATAAATACTGGTATATTTGTAAGAGGTAATTAACAACAGAGTGATTAGTAATAAGGAACGCCGGTTAGTACGTAACAATAGCAAAAGTCTACAGTCCAACGGTATGTAATGGTAACCGGATCTCGACTGCTGTCGCTGAACCTGATCCTTCACACAACACGCCTATTCTCTCTAGCACTGACTTATATCGTAGAGGGATAAGTCCATTAACATTAAGATGGTGGGTGCACCCCAACATCTATCAAATTTATGAGAAGACGATTTACTATATTTTTAACTTCAAAATTGTAAGGGGGTTGTGTCTATTATACTTTCACTGCGCGCATAGGCGAGCGTAGCGTAACTATTACTGTACCAAGATCATCGGTTACTAATATTATCTACCGGTACCCTTCTAGATGATGATTGCACACGAATCGGAGTCGGGATCCATCTTGAACTCAAATTATGTGAGCGTCACAGATGTAGATGTTGAGCCTCCATAGATGAGTTTGGTTTGCATCCTCTCTACCGTCGTCGTAGTGCCGGTCGCTTTTCACGGCATGCAGCCATTAACGACATCATCAAAAGAGGTTTGGATACAGTTGGGGTCCTTTCCCAAATCGAACCCGTAGGCCTCGACCGCGGTGATGGAAAACGGCCGGATGGCATTACAATTTTCTCTTTTAAAATGGGGAAGTCTTTCATTTGGGATGCGACCTGTGCGGATACATTTTCAGTCGGTAATTTCATCAGTTCCGCGGTTGAGCTAGGATCCGTCGCCCGGGACGCAGAAATGAAAAAAATAGTTAAATATTCTTCTCTTGCTGATAGATTTTTTTTTTTACTCCTGTGGCAGTGGAAACTTCAGGGGTTATTGGTCCTCGTTCGATGGCGTTCCTTCGGAGGATTGGCGCGATTGCGTCTCGATTAAGGGACGAGCCTCGCGAAACGCAGTGGCTCTTGCAGCGTGTCTCCCTGGCCATGGTTTGAGGTAATGCTTTCTCCGTCATTGCGGTTTGCAGAGGATAGAATAAAATTGGTTATAGTTACGTTGTTCTGGAATTGTCATCAGTGGTCAACTGAACTTGTTTTGTTTCAATATATTCATTCATTGTTGTTAATATATATATATATATATATATATATATAGTATTATTTTCGGATAACTCAACAACAGGTTCGGTAAGTTTTTAAAATTTTAAAAATGGATGCCACCACTGCTTGTGAGTATTAAATTATTTCTGAGTCACCCTTCCTCAAATATATTCCAGAAACCAATCAGACTTACTATTAAGACTGGAGTAATAATTTTCTCATCAGCATAGATACCGAAGTGTAAAACTGATGACATCTGGGACGTCATTGGTGAAAATCGGAACATGGAAGTCCCAGAATAGAGCCAGTGTTAGGACACTGACATTAATGCAAAATGATCTAGAAAAATGGCCATTCAAGACAAATCATGTCTAGATTCTATAAAAGTTGCTACATCAGTTCAAAGATCCATCCAGAATTTTCATAACCTTACAAATTTTGATATCAGACAAACTGTAAAATGCCTTCGAAATATCTAAAGCACTGGCCATGCTTAAACATTTTTATCTAAAGCTTGATAGACTATTTCAGCAGTAATCAGTAATGGATCAACAGTTGATCTAGAGAAACGAAAGTCAATGTCAATTATGTCTACAATCAGAAAGAAACAGATAATGAGAAATATGTGCCTATATAATTCAACAGTGTATTTGGAAAAACACAAAGTTGATAAAACAAAACAAACACACCGTAAAGGAAACATCAGAGCTTTAACTGTTTTTAACTGTAATGTCCAAACTAATGTCGGAAAAATTTTCATAAAATAAACCATAAGCATTTTAATCCTTCACCAGCATTAAAAAATATTTTTAACAAAAATGATGTAAAATCAGTATAGCTAAGCTATAGCAGCTATAGAGTAAACATCGATAGATCTATATCACTACACAACCACATTATATGAATTAAATATCTTTCCAAGTAAGACAGCGTAAATTTTTCACAAAATAAATGTAATTGCCGAGAAAATTCGATATGCACTTTAAACGGTCAATGTACGACAGGTAATACTGTACATCGAGTGTGTATTCGTTTCGCTAGCGACGTTAAATATTATTTTGGTTTTATTAAGCATCCCTGGAAGCTTCGTTTCTAACTTCACACTATGACTTTTGCTAATATTAAAAACAGAAAAAAACACTGCTGTAACTAATGATTTATGGCAACTCCCCTTCAATTAAATGTAGTACAATGGCAAGGGCTAAACCATTTAATGGCTAAGGGAATAAATAAAAGCAGTGTTTAGTCGAAGAATAAACATGTTGCAATATTAAATTATCAAAGGTTTACTAAATAAGAGAAATGAATGAATGGTCACATGTACTCCTAAAAATAAATATCTATAGAAGCACGTAGACCTAGATTGTTTTTTCTATGCTATCCCTGATGAGTTTTCAGTGAAAGTTATTGCTTAGTATTTATCTATTTGATTATTAACTTATTTACTATATATTACGTATTATGCGTTATTACTTATTTGTTTTTAATATAGATGTCTTTATATATATATATATATATATTTTTATTTGTATATAGATATATATATATATATGTTTATTCATTTTTTATTTATATATATATATATATATATATATATATATATATATATATATATATATTTACATTTTACAGGTTTTTTAATAGTTTTTATAAGTTATTTTGATTTTTTATGTTTATTTATTAATTTACATTTATATATATATTTATTATATTTTTTCTTTAGTAATATTACTAATTTTATATCATATTAGATTAAGTTAACTCTTTTCCATTATATCAATAATTAATAATTAATAGGTATAATCAACTACTCTAAAATAAAATTCAACAAAATTAATAATGCATAATACTTATCTTTTAAGATCATATGGTAATACTGGTTACTTTAGTGGATATATTTGATTTCATGAGAAATATAATTAATTTTAAAAAGCGTTTTTGGGAAAAAAAATTATTTCTAACATACAGAGTGGTCGGAAACTCTTGTTCCCCACTAATAAAAAGTAATCTTTCAGTGAAGTTATGTCGCACACCCTCCATGCTCTAGCCAGAATGCACATGATCATGTGTCTATACACTGCAAAGACCATCTCTTCCAAACTAATAGAAAACAAATGAATGAAAGACAAGAAAATAAGAGGGGAGAATGAAGTTCTATTTGAAGAAGAAAAAGAATAAAGAAGAACGATGTGTAGAAATGATGAGCGAGTAAGAAATATAAACGATTCGATGACAAGAAAAAGAATGAAAATTTTGATCAAAACGAAATGTAGGAATGGTGAGAAAGTAAGAGGAAGGAGATGGAAGGAATTACAAACAAAGAGATAAATTACAAAATATAAGAAGAAAAATGATAAAAAGAGGAAAATAGAAGAGCGATGAAAATAAAAAAGAATGGCAATTAGGAAAAGAAGGATGTTGATGGTCAAAAATGAAGGAACGAAGATAAAATGAGAAGAAAGCATGACGAGAATTAACAGAAACTTGCTGAACAAATTGAAAAATTTAACATGCAAATGTGAACGATGAGAAATTAGAAAGAAATTATTATGAACAAAAGCAGAACAAAAGATCTAAAAGCAGAGAAAAAATGAATAACAAAAGTTTTCGGCAATTGCACTTTTTTCGGTGTTAATATTGCTATTGTTGTTGATTAAGTAATTTAAAAAAAAAAGTTTTTAAGCATTTCACCCCAAGCAATGCGGAAATGCCACTAGCACGCAAGGAGATACAGAGAGTGGGAGCATGACTAAAGAGGCGTTATAGAGGAAAGGATGAAAATAAAAAAATAAAATTAACATTACAATGAATTTAAATATGCATCATATGTGATGCTACAGAACTATCTTAGATATCTCTGAGAGAACCTAGGATGGTTCCATTTCACCTTCTTTCTAATACTTGAATTTTTCCTTGTAATTCTGCTGTTAATTCTAAGATTGACAGGTGTAATTATTTTCTTTTAAGCATTTTACCCCAAACGGGGTAGGAGCGCTACTAGCATACAAGGGGTTAGAGTGTGTGAGAGCAAGAGTAAAGAAGCGTGATAGAGGAAAGGATGTAGAGAGGGACGGGGAATTAGATCCAGGCATATGAAGATATCCACTGATATTGCATTTGCATATTGGAAGATTATGCTATAAGGGAAGCAAGTAAAAGGAAGGAAGATCTGCAAACGGGAAGTGCGAAACATGAAGATAATATGGTAGAAAAAACGGTTACATTTAACTGTTTCGACAGTGAAACGATGGGACTGATATGTCAGTCTAGTCGCACGTTTAAATTCATGCAGTTTGGGAAACAGAGAAAGTAGGTCGTCGGAGTAGTTACAGTGAAATTATTTGTAGAAAACAGAAGGAAGCGATGGCATGTCTGTGAGAACGTGACTGTAGATGAGATGCCAGATCAGGACCAATCACATTGCATATGCATCGCTGGATTTTGTTGAGGTCCTTGAGACGAACAGTGCGGACTCCAAACCATATATGGCAGCAATGTTCCATGCAAGGGCGAATGGTTGATTTAGAGATTTGAAGGTTGGACTCAAGCGAGAAAAACCTTCTGGTCCGATACATAGAACCAACTTTCCTTGCTTTAGATGAACCTTGTTTAAAGTTACGTTATTATACTGTGCAATATATTGCTCAATGTTTCAAGTGAAGCTGTAACTAATCTTCATTTTGTTCTTATTGAAGATTTTATTGAGTAAAGGTTTATGGCTGAAATGTTTGTGGATTAAATTTAGGAAAATCCTAGCGATATTAGTTTTGACATCACTGTTAAAAGGTGGGTTGAACCAAATTTGGTTGCGTTTTCTGTTCTTTAGTTTACTATTGGCATTAATGTAGAAAGAATGACTAAGAAAAATTTAAAGAATAACAATACCTACAGACGAAATGAACAGTCTGAAACACGAGCACCAAAGCTGAAAGAATAAATGAAATGCAACTAGGAAAATGGATAGAATCCCACTGAAAATAATAAAAAAAGAATGACGAATAAGGAGAAAAAGAAAGGAGATATATGGTAATAGCAATGCTAATATTTGCTGTTTCCCTCTAGGGAACCTTTTGGCATTCATTGACCAAGCAGACAATTGTCAGTTGAAATTTAGAAATTCTTTCTCTTCAAACAATTTTTCCGGAAAATATGTTCTTCAAGTTTAATGTTGATAACCATTGTTCTCCTATTTAAAGTAGTCTGAAATATGGAATACCTTGATTATATCACTGTTTTCTCTTCTAGTTACATCTTCCTTACATTTTAATCGTTGCGACTGCACCAAATAGTAGAAACTAGTGATGTAGTTTCTGTTAATTGGTACGCTTCTTTTTTCGAGATTCTGCACCGCCATTGTACAATACAAAATAAAGAAAAGAATGAAGAAAGTTACAACATAAAGAAGAAATAACATGATATGAATAAGGATTATATATATATATATATATATATAAACATGACAGACGACAAACGATGATAAATTACAAGAAGAAAAAATAAAGTAGAAAAAGTGACAAAAAAGGACAAGCAGTAACTGAAATAAATAATAAAGATGAAAAGGGAAAACAGAAAGACAGAATAAAATGAAAGAGAGAATCACACACAAGAGAACTGAATTCAGTAATTATATCAAGAGAAATGAAAGACAATAGAATAAAGACAAAGACGGTAGAGTAATATAGATTAAATTTGAAACAGAGATTGTAAAGAGATAGCAAGATAGAAGAACTTAAGGCCAATGATAAAGAGTTAAAATGGACACCACAGATTTATCAACATTTCTTCTCTGCCTTGTGTCGCTGCCACGTTTCAAGCTACTTCGCTAATCCCGAGCCACTGTAGATCGGCGCCACCGGCAACACCTTCAAAACACGCCCCAGCCATTACTATTTCTGGCCTTTCCCACCTTTGCTAATTTTATTATCGCCACCAGGACCGCTATCAATGCCGATACCGACCACAACTACTAGCACTCACTTAACGAGATAATGTATACAATAATGAAAACGAGTGCTTGTTGAGTTAATTATTCATGACGTAAGCATCCATCAAGGTAGGGGTAGGGCATAGAAGATTGGTTAGGGCACGGCGCAGGGGAGCATGTGCTAATGTGTTGAATTTATTGGATTAGCGCCTCGGATGTCTCCTGTCCTTCGGCAGTGCCGGTCACTGCCATTAAAACGGAAAGATATTAACAGGAATTGGTAATTTTGTAAAAAGTTGATAATCCCGTTGAAAATTGTTAAATGCGAAATCCGAATGATGACTAGTTGCTAAGTCGAGCCGAGAATGGATCAACTGGTTCTTTGACGAAAACCACTCAGTAGATGAAGCTCAATGGTTAGCACAAAGACGTGGCAATTGTAAAGTTTTAGATGTTGCGATAGAGGGGAAGAAAGGGCGGAAACCAATAAATTATTACTTTTAAAAAAATTATTTAAGGTAATTTAATTTCTGGCGATCACGTTTAAGAAAGGATAAACGAAAAGAGAAGAAAGGAAAATCAAAACTGATCAAATGTGTCTTCATTACAAACTAATAATCGATGAACATACTGAATTTAATTAAATAGAAAAATTATATATATATATATATATATATATATATATATATATATATATATATATATATTGGCATTTATTTAAACGTATGGGGCAAGAGAACATTTCGTAACGCTTAATTCAATATATATATATATATATGTGTGTGTGTGTGTGTGAATGAGTGAGCGTGTATTTGCATGTGTGTGTATATATATATATATATATATATATATATATATATATATAATATAACTACTGAATACATACATACACATATACTAACATAAAAGAAGGGCCATACATACATACAACTCAAATTTCTGGTTTTTCCTCAATTGATGTGGTGGCTTGTTCATCAGCAACCGATATATATATATATATATATATATATATATATATATATATATATATATATATATATATTACTGATGAACAAGCCACCACAATTGAGCAAATCGAAAATTATATATAAATATATATATATATATATATATATATATATATATATATATATATATATATCAGTTACTGATGAACAAAAATTACATCAATTGAGCAAAATCCAGAAATTCCGGAGTTGTCTTTTGAATCTACCTATCAAGTAGTAAGTGACTCCATCAAGCAAATCTCATCTGGGAAATCACCTACTCCTAAGTATCTTATTCCACCGGAAGTGTATAAGCGTGGTGGACAAAAGTTGGTAGAAAAGACACATTTCCTTTTCGTGGAAATATGGAAAGCAGGTTGTTTCCCACAGGATTATAACGACGCCTCTATCAACCACCTCTATATAAAAAAAAAGGTTCCAGGTGTGCCTGTGATAATCATCGGGGAATATCACTATTTTCAATTGCAGTCAAATTCCTAGATAGACTGATTCTAAACAGAATCATTATACACATTGTTGATGGCATCTATCCTGAATCGCAGAGTGGTTGTCGATCGGGTCGTGGAACCATTGACATATTTTCTCTTCGTCAAATTGCAGAGGATGTTCGCGAGAAAAACATGAGTTGTACATAGTGTTTGTGGAATTGACGAAGGCCTTTGGCACTGTGAATCGAGAGGCTCCTTGGCAAGTCTTGAAGAAATTCGGCATCCCAGAAAACATGCTAAAGATCATCATCTCGTTTCATAAAGGAATAAAAGCTAATATCGTGTCTGATTGTATGATGTCAAAATCCATTGATGTCACAAACGGCACCAAGCAAAGATGTATTATGGCCGCTGTTCTTTTTGCCCTTTTCTTCTCGGTGATTATGAAATATGCATTGACAGACACGGAGAGCGGTGTCAAGTTTCAGTTTCGAACAACTGGGGAACTCTTCAATCAGCGCTTCAAAGCAAAGACCCACCTTAGTACGCAAATTATCCGTTATTTGTTGTTTGATGATGATGCTGCTCTTGTTGCGACATCCTTTGAAGAGGCCCAACATCTAATAAATAGTTTCTCTGTTGCATGTAAAGCCTTTTGTCTTATACTTAGCATTAAGAAAACTGAAGTAGTGGACCATCGCGTCCTACTCCGAAGTGAGTCTGTGGTGAGAAACAAAAGCAACAAGTCTAGAAATTTCCAGAGTGACCAATGAAAGCAGAAGACAAAGCCCTGAACTATGTAAAGTCTTTCACCAATCTAGATAGCAAAGTCAACTACAGGGGAACTTTAGATGATAATATCATGCATCGGATTTCTAAGGCTACCAGTGTTTTTGGCAAACTTCGACATCGCTTTTGGTATGAACGGGTTATTCGACCTAATGCGAAAATTCGGGTTTACAGAGCTGTTGTACTTGCCATCCTTTTGTACGGCTTTATTATCAATGCTTCCATTATTTTTAACCTGTTTTTGCAAGTGGATAATATTAGTATAGTTGTATTTTCTACAAGTTTGTTGTAGATTTCTGTGTGCTTTTAAATGAGTCCGAACTGAGCACTGATACAACATGTAATTCTGTAAATAAACATAAATCGATTACACCTCCATCTATTAAACACAATATTATCAGGAACTTACTCTACGCCTGCACAACTGAAGTCCCTTCTACAACCGTAATAGCAATATTTATACCCAAACAAACGGCGTTTTTATAGGGAAAATCTCATGTCGAAAACAAGATATTTAAAAAGGTTACCAAACCTAAAATATATTTCACTATTATTGAAAATTGTAACATTGCGCAAACACAATAGCATGCCTTACCAGTGAGCAAATCAAAGTCCTATAGACTGGTTCGGATACCTTTCTGATTTAAATCGAGAATCTGTGGTCAATCTGCAAGGAACAATTTCGTGTAATGGACATACGAAGTACAAATATCTGCATTGGGTCATTTTTCCTATTTAAAATGAGGAAAAAGTAAATAATAACGGAATTATTGGTTTTGTTTCAATTTATATATATATACAAGGGTGTGTATGCGCGCGCGTATACATACACATACACATGCACACACACACACAGACAAGGGGTAGTTGCGTGTTCATTTTCATTAACTTTTGTTGTATCAGTTATTGGTTACGTTTAGGTAGGGGTAGGCATGATTTTTACAACGAATTCTGATATCCGTTAAATGCATGTCGTCTGGATTTTTTTAAATTTTATTGTTCACGGCAAAAATTCTTATGGCATTTTTTCTATTTGTAAACTTAAAGATTTTACGGGGGTGTTTAGGTTAGAATATGTTTTATTTAACTGCATTTTTAAAAATATTTTCACTTTTAATTTTTAACAGACTATATTTCTTTTTAAAACAAGTAAATGTATTAGAATTACTTACAATATGTAAAATTATTTTTTCATATCAAGTATAAGTATGTATATTACCAGGTCACATTTTTTTTAAATTTTATATTTAAATATTATTTAATTAAAATTTATGATAATGACGGCAAAAAATAGTTGATTCATTTCTCTGATTCAGTAAATTGTTATTTTTTTATAAACTTAGTAATATATAGTTTCTCATGTATGCACAAAGGACATGGGTCATTTAATTACCTACATATTCTAGCTTTACTTATTAACTTCCATTTTACTGTAGGTGTTTTATTGGATTCTTTTAGGTGCCAAAAGTTCTTTGAGAGATGTTTGATTTTTATATGTGTTTATCCTAAATGATCTTTGATGTTGTTTGAACCTTTTTTTCTAACTCATGGCTTGTGCAACCTATATATATATTTATGCTTTCAGGATTTTCAGTCGAAGAGATATTGCATTGGTATACTAATGATTCCATGCACCATTTATTTTGTAGAGGACACTTAGGGGGTTTCTACAGTTACATAATCTTTGTTTATCCTCATCAGTTTAAAAAAAAAATGATGATAAACAAAGATTATTTTTTATTTTTCCATTGTCTAAAGTTTTTTGGTTTTGGCACAAGTGTTTATTTAAGATATTAGCATTATGTTTCTTAATAATTTTTTCTAAGTTTTCAGTACAGCTGTAACTTAATTTTAGTGTATTCTAAAACTAAGTAAACCTAAAGAGCCAGACAAACTTACGGGGATCGTCAGTTTACCCTGACGATCCGCGTAGGTGAAACCTAGGTAGGTTTGTCTGGCTCTTTAGGTTTACTATATATATATATATATATATATATATATATATATATATATATATATATATATATATATATATATATGCGATGCTAAGAGAACATGATATGCTGGCAACATTTATTATGAGCATAATTTAAACAACATAAGATATTCAGATGACGCCGTTTTATTGCTGACAAAACAAAGAAAACTGACAAAATTCGAGACAAGTTAATTATGGATAACGGGAAAAAAGCACGAGCTATCAAATCTAAGAAGATATAATCCACATTTTTTCACAAGAGGAGCAGCCCCAAATTGGGTTACAGACTGGAAGTGAAAAAATGAAGCAAATATGTAGTGTTTTAACAGACGACATAATAGTAGACACCGTAATCCAAAGGCGGACTAGCATAAGGAAATTAGCGTCCAAAAAGATAAAATTATTAACAGGAATTTTTCCTTTGAATCAAAGAAAAGATTGCTGGAATGGTAAGTAATACTGGCCAATTTCCTAACATACAAAGAGGAGATTTCAGGTAACAGAGTAGCTGTTCTACAGAAGGATACTGAGAATATCATGGAAAGAGCATGTGAAAAACGAGGAAGTTTTAAGGAAAATCGAAAAGAAAAGAACACGTGTCATTAGAATCAAAGAGACCCATTTGGAAATTCAAGGATATTAAATGCGAAAAGAAGACATGGGAAATATAATTCTTACGGTGCATATTTAAAGTGAAGGAACAGAGATAAACAACGAATGGCGAATATTTAATAACACGATAATTAATCTTTCATACGTAACAGTGCATTTTATTCAGCCTCAGACTGTGTATGTGTTTTGTGCAATGCCCTGAGCGAGACACTCTCTGCATTGGTGTGATGTTTACATATCTGTCTGACAGACGGTTCTTTCCCACGCGTGCAAATTCTTGCTTCCGCATGACTGATCTCGTGGATCTGCACTCTATGGATAAAAATTACTTATCAGTTAACTCCCGCATTTGGCGTCTCTGAAGTACATCGATTGCAACTCTATTTTGCTTTTATCTGCCTTAAATCAAATCCAACACTAAAAATGTCTTGTCTTGTAAATCAGTTGACTGCGGTGCACTAGTGAAATTAAAATGGAAACAGAATGGTTATTCATACGTAGCATCAGGATGAAAGAGTTGAAAATTCGAGGGAAAAAAATGAGGAAAGTGGGCTTGGAAAATTTGAAACTCACATGTCGTATTAAATGCAAGAAGAATGGGGAGAAGAATACAAATAACGAACTTGTTTAAATGGTTTGCTGGAGAGGGATTAAGAAATAAACCAAAAAGAAAAAAAATAGTAAAGACAGGAAAATGTAGAAAGTCATGATTGCCCATATCTTAAAAGGTAACAGTATCCATCTATAAGATTGTATATTACCTTCCTGTCATAGTATTTGATTATATGTATATTAATTAATAAGTTAGCTATTAACATTCTATCTATCTATCTATCTATCTATCTATCTATCTATCTATCTATCTATCTATTTATCTATCTATCTATCTTCATTAAATAAATCTATCTATCTATCTATCTATCTATTTATTTATCTATCTATCTATCTCTATCTATCTATCTATTTATCTATCTATCTATCTATTTATCTATCTATCTATCTATCTATCTATATATTTATCTATTTATCTATCTATCTATCTATCTATCTATCTATCTATCTATCTATCTATTGTTCTTTATCTGTCTATCTATCTATTTTCTATCTATCTATTAAATAAATCTAAATCTTCTCAAATAAATCTATTTCTATCTATTATTCTATCTATCTATTTCTATCTATCTATCTATCTATAAATAAATCTATCTATCTATCTTCATTTCTATATATCTATCTATCTATCTATTTCTATCTGTCTTCATCATATTAAATAAATCTATCCTATCTCTATCTTCTATTTAAATCTATCTATTATCTATCTATCTATCTGTATCTGTCTTTATCTATCTATCTATCATCTATCTATTTCTATATCTAAATCTATCTATTATTCTGTTTCTATCCTATCTATCTATCTATCTATTGTTCTATCTGTCTGTATCTATTTACTATCTTTTCATCTATTTATCTATTATTCTGTTTCTATCATCTATGTATATATCTATCTATTTCTATATATCTATCTATCTATCTATTTCAGTTCATATTTATCTATCTATCTATTTATCTATCTATTGTATCTATCTATCTATCTATCTATCTTCTTCATATCATCTTCTATTATTCTGTTTCATGATCTATCTATCCTTTTCATCTATATCCTTCTGTATCAGTCGGACTCAGTCTCTTCACATCTATCTCTCTATCTATCTATCTATCTATCTATCTATCTAAACATGTCCATCTATCTCTATCTCTCTCTCTTTATATATGTATATGAGTGTGGGTTTGCATAAATGTGTCTCTGTGATAATCTATTCATAAGTGTTTTTACTGTCATTATTTGTCTGTTCCCATGTTAATGTGAACGAATCACCAACAAATCCTAAATTGTTTGCTTTGTTTGTTTCTTTCTGAATCTTTCAATCCAACCTATCATTTTTTCTAATCGAAATAGCACAGCCCCATATCATATCGTAATTTCTCATTTTTATTTCCAGTAAAGGTTTGTATCTGATTTTTACTACTGAATTTTCAAGTATAGAAATGTCGTCACATGACCCAAATCTTCCCAGTTTAGTCTTTATTCCTATTTCAGTGTCCAAATATCAGCAACAAAGAATGAAGTTTTTCCTTTGGTAGATTTTAACAGAAAATTATTATACACTGACATTGCTTTACGCAAATTTAAAAGTTAAGTTCATTTTAGTTTTTATGCGTAAGCTTAGATTTTGAGGGCTGGTAAATTTTTTGTTGATATTTTGTCATCGCTTAGCCTAATTAATTACACATTCTAAACAACTTTTGCCGTTTAAATGCAGTCTACTTTTAAGTAAGCCTTAATGTAATCCGTTTGTTGTCTTTTTGTATTTTTTCTTTTAAAATGTTTTACTTTCCGCTGTTATTGCGTTTTAATTAGACAAGTACATCAACAGAGGTTCACAAATAAGAACTTCAGCTATTTAAAGTAATTTGTTAATTAATTTACGCGCAGTTCAAGGTTGAAATTTTTTTACATTCATGACGCACAGTTAAAAAGGCTGATGCTTAAGAATAGTTTTATGCGTTTAAATATTCATATGCAAGCTTTCTGTTTTAGGCTTACAAACAAAATATAAATGCATATATATGCATGGGAGGGTGCTGAATAGTGCTTAACCCGACCAATATTATAATTACGGATTTTGGGAGGTGGTTTCAATCGAAAATCTTTCAGCATTTTCTCGCATAAACATTTTACAGCAGAATGTTTTCAGAAGAACATACACACGCGCGTTATATTCGTTGATATATACAATGTGCGACGGGTAAATTGCCGCCATTTTATATTTTTAATTTCGCGCATGCGCGTTGTTTGTTTTTGATTTTTTGACTGCACAGTATAGTAAGGGTAGTTGGGCGCTGTTTGTGTCAAAAAAGAGCCACATGATACAATACTGTCCGCCAGAAATTTGGAAAGAGTATACTGTACAGCTTGACATTCGCACGAATATTACATCCGAGAATACTGCAGAAAATTCGGAAAGAGTTGAAAGAGATTAATGGTGATTACGAAGGTTCAGCAGCTACACAATCTGATCATTCTGATCAGAAAAGTACTGCTGAATTTGTCTGTCATGTCATCAGACTCAACACGGATATCTACAGCAAGTAACTTGAGGATGTAGCACTGCCCTGTGTCAAGAGGATAGCAGCTGGAAGATACTATGTTTGGCAAGAGGAATCTTCACCCTGCCAAACAAGCAGATGAACACAGTCTTGTCGGACAGAAAAATTCTGTGACAACATCAACCTTTACATCTGGCCAGCTAACTCCCCAAACATCAAGCCCCTTAGAGATTCGAAGTGGAGTGCAATTAAGCGAGAGACCAATAAAACGCATTTAACACCAAAGACGATCTGAAATCAAGGATTAAGGTAGCATTCACCAACTTAATCGAGATAATCCAGAAGAGTTTCAGGAGATACCGAAGTCTTCCGGAGTCCACCGTTGTCGAAGCCAATGGCGATTTTATTTAATGAATTTACGTTTTACTATTTCAAGGTATTTTTGTATAATTTTGGTAAATAAATCTTCTAAAATGAGATCTCCGTATTATTTTCATTTTTTCGTGATTCAGACGACAATTTATCCATCACGCCATTCATATATATATATATATATATATATATATATATATATATATATATATTCTCTACTAAGGTTTAATTAATCTCCTCCCACTCATACTGACACTCTCTCTAAATTCTGTTTTATTTCCGGAGTTGTTCTTTCTGTTTTCTTTTTGAATTTGTAGGTCTGATGAATTGGATCGTATTTACGATTCCAATGGAATAAATTATGACCATGGAATATTAGTGTTTAAGCCTTTTTTTATTATTTATATATATATATATATATATATATATATATATATATATATATATATATATATATATATATATATATATATATATGATTTCATTCCACAGAATACATAAATAGACTGAAAGAGACAAAATTTCTATGGACCTAGGTGACTTTCGGCCAACACACACACACACACACACAGACACACACACACACACACAGACACACACACACACACACATTTCAGGCGTTGAACATCATAAGTTTATTATGGGGCCGAAATCGTAAGTGTTCAATATATGTGCATAGCCTGTGACAAGGCATAATCAAGCCCTCTGTAGCTTGTATCCGGTAACACTATCCAGTGCAGAAGTGGTTTGAGTCTGTTTTAGTTCATCAATGCTAGCAGGAAGATGAGGGACATAGATCTGTCCCTTCACATATTCCTACAAAAGAAGAAATCACACGGGGACAGGTCAGGTGACAGCGTCGGCGGCCATTTCAGTAGAAAACTGTCTTTATCTATCAACCAAGTCCTATCCATATCTCTGGCAGATTCTCATTCAGATAAGAAAAATAAAACATTAAATATAAAATCTTGATCTGTTTCTCTAAATTCTATGAAAATCTGAGGATATATCAACAAAAAATGACAAAATTATTGGCCTGCGAATTGTCACATTTTTGGGGACACCCTATATATATATATATATATATCGGAACAAATGTTATCACGACTGTTGCTATGTTATTGGAGATAATCTACGGGTGTGAAGCCGCTTGCTACAGAATGACATTAAAAGCTATCGCACATGCACACGGAGTTATGATGTTCTCGCTCACCTCTGTTGTTTGCAGCAGTGTTTTGAATGGAAAGTATGTAGAGTGTGGCTGTCTCACTTCACTTTAGAGGTTCCTTCAGTTACCATGCCAGAAATAATAGGGTAAGACTAGGTACCATCAAATTCCCCGAGTACGACCACCATCATATTCCCCAGATGTTACCACTTTGGAAGTTTTTCCATTTTTCAAATTTCAAATCCCACTTGAAAGGAACAAGATTTCAAGACAGCGAGGATATTCTAGCGAATATGCCTAGGCAGCTCATTGCTAACCTAAAAAAAAAAAAGGTGTTCTAAGAATGACTTCTATCAATGGAAATGACGTTAGATAAAGTGCATGGTTTCAGAAGCGGACTACTTGGAAGGAGATTAAATGTCGAATTGATATGTATTGTAGTTTTCCTGACATAGCACCAAGTCCCGATACTTTTTGATCAAACCTCATATATAATTGCTTGTCGGTTTATTTAATGTGGAAATTTTGTGTGACGCGACAAATGATGATAAAATTCACAAAATAGTAATTGCCGAGTAGTGAAGGCCAGTGAAAATTTGCGCTGGCATAGATACTGCCAGAATTGATTACAGTAGAGTTGACCGAAAAAAAATGCAGAAATTATTTGTTAAATGATTTTCAAATTATCATCAGAAAAATAAGTATAATATGCCTAATAAAGAATAACTAGCGTTTTAGGTTTATGAAATACTTGAGAATAATTATGAATCTTTTTTCAAAAGTTAAAACACGTAAAGCTGCTAAACATGTTGTAATAATTTTATTATCCTTTCTATCATACAGAATCATTTTAATCAAAACGTAAAGAAATTAATTTAGTTAAAAGAATAACATGAAATAATCCTCATCTGATGAAAATTTGTCATAGTTGCAAATGTTTTAATTAGTAAAAATGAAAGTCCATTCGATTCACGCACAAAAACACACACATATCTATCTATCTATCTATCTATCTATCTATCTATCTATCTATCTATCTATCTATCTCTCTCTCTCTCTATATATATATATATATATATATATATATATATATATATAAAAAAATATATTGCTAAATCTTGGAATACATACATATCTATACATATATATATATATATATATATATATATATATATATATATATATATATATATATCACACACACACGTATATATAAGCATATATATGCAAAGCAAAAACATTCTGTTCGATTTGACATGCAAATATGTTATTTTTAGTTACATCAATAGCTAGCAAAATTATTTTATCTTATATATATATATATATATATATATATATATATATATATATATATATATATGTGTGTGTATACATATATATATGTATTAATAATGATACAAACATCTATATTTAATATGTAATATATATATATATATATATATATATATATATATATATATATATATATATATATATATATATATATATTTATAAGCACCCCACACATATATATATATATATATATATATATATACACAGAGACACATACATATGGATATGAATATGTCTGTGTGTGTATGTGTGTGTGGTAGGGGGAGTTGTCAGATACTTGTATAGAAATGTTATAATTATTATATTATCTGTGACAGACCAACGTCTTTCCCTCTCTTTCTGTCTCTCTATGTCAATATATATATATATATATATATGTGTGTGTGTGTGTGTGTGTGTGTGTGTGTGTGTGTGTGTGTGTGTGTGTCTGTGTGTCTATGTGTCTGTGTGTGTCTGTGTATAATTATTTATATATTATATGCGCGGTACTTATTAGATAGCGCTCAATTATCAATCCAACCATATATATATATATATATATATATATATATATATATATATATATTGTAATGACAAAAGTATGCAAGTGTGAGCTTTATGAAGGTTTATTCAACTGAATATACAAGGTTCGCCTGTAGTGTCTTTTTACAGTACCAGTAAACAGAAATAGCTCTCTAAAACAGGAGAGTAACAAAACAAATGGAAAGTACTCTTGATTATTCATAACATAAATATTCATACATACACACACACACACACACACACACACACACACACACACATATATATATATATATATATATATATATATATATATATATATATATATATATATATATATATATATTATAATAAAATGGCCCTGAATTAATATCCAGCACTAAAATAAAATCTAATCCACATTGCATGATTGCATATGCGCTTACCCTTCAGAATCTCTGAGTAATGTTTCCATGGAAATACCAAATGCGGGTATTCTGAACAATTAAGATCAGATATGAATTACTGCAACAAGAATTGTTAAAAACGTCCATAACAATCATTAGCTAAAGTCTATTTTTTCCACCAAGTACCCGATATCAATTTCACAGGAAGTTCTAATGATTTTTCGCTTTTGTCTTTCCGTCACATTTTCTTTGCTGTTTATCGCCAACTTGAACTAGAAAAATAAACTTGGCGTGCATTTAATCAGCATCGCATGAAATGGTAGAAGTTTTGTATCCTTAGAGTCAACTTATAAATAAATGGAAGATTATATTGTCTTCAAAGAATAAATCTCTAGTTGATGAATGAAGCTCATAGATTAGAAATATATTACTATGAATTATATTTTTTTACACCGAGAGAAAATTTATGGCTTTAAGAATAGATGATTCAATGCACTCCAGACTTTTATTCGATATTTCTCTAATCTAAAATATATATATATATACATGTTCGGCTTTGAATAACTATTACAGTGAAAAATGTGTTTCTTAATATCAACTGTTTCCTAATATGAAAAAATTCGGTTATCATTGCCCAAAATGACAATGCTACTATCGGTCACAATTTACAAAATCTTTCTCTTAAATCTATTTTTCAGAAGAATAAGGGAGAGATTTTTTTTTTATTTGTTTTTGTTTTCTCCTCAAGCAAGGTGAGAAAGCCAGTAGTAAGCAGGGGGTTTCAGGGAGTGAAAGTGAGAGAAAGAAAGTATGTAGGGAGGATTGAAGAAAGGACAAAAAATGAACAGGATTCAATAATATAGAATATGTTGATAGACGTTGCATTTAATTTTTTGAAGATTTTTGTTATCAAAACCTAACGCTGTATTTAGCTGTTACAACATTAACCGAACGGGGAAGGGGACATAGATGCCAATTTAGTTACTCGCTGAAATTTATGTGGCAGGAGGGGCAAATGTGATATGGCAACAGAATTCAATGCAAGGATGCATGGTAGATTTGTAAATGTGCAACATAGAAGTTAACACTTAGAGGCGACAGTCTGTTTTATGCTTGATGCAATCATCACACCACTAGTTGCAATTATCAGGCCGCCTGATGATTGCAACTAGCATGAAACAGACTGTCGCCTCTAAGTGTTGACTTATATACACTTTTATATTTACACGCGCTCTATCACTGATATTGAGCACTTTATCCAATAAATATAGCACATCTTAAGACTATATTTCCTCATATATATATATATATATATATATATATATATATATATATATATATATATATATATATATATATATATATTGGTGTGACGAGAAAGAATGGAGTACAATCCCAACGTTCGAGGTATTTAATATAAAAGAGGGCTCAATATTGAGTACAGCATGCTTATTACATCGCAAATATGTTTTTATATATATATATATATATATATATATATATATATATATATATATATATATATATATATATATATATATATATATATATATATATATATATATATATATATATTTGTTCTAATTTGTTCTAAAAAAAAAATGTATATTTTAAAAATGATAGAAATATCGAGTCTAATTCATTACCTCTTCGTCGCGGAGAACCGTTGGTGTGGCATTTGCCTTCTATCGTAAATGTTCGGGTTTCAATTCTATGCAGTGGATGGCACCGAACGACCGTCAATTGCATTCTGTTGAGGTTTATTTTAGACTCGATGAATTACTTAATTATGATTATTTCAAATCCTTCTAGTTATTTCTCTGTCTATATATAAATATGCACACACATATATAAATATGTTACTGTTGTATTTTTTCAATCGTTTCTGTTCCTGCCACTTTGCTTTATATATCCCTGCATATATTTATATATACTTTTAAAGTACTAATAAAGAAAGTAATGCAAATGCAGCCTTAATTCCTTATCTTAATCTATTATTTAGCAAAAATTCTTCTCCTTCTTCTTCTTCTTCTGCTCCTCCTCCTCCTTCTTCTTCTTCTTCTTCTTCTTCTTCTTCTTCTTCTTCTTCCCTTTTGAAACTGGGCGATCATGACGAGGCGCAACTTCCTGTATTTTTGCTTTTAGTAAGTTTAATCTTTTCACCATCCCAAATAAAGAAATAGAATCAGTACAGTGACAAAATCACCAACATACTAAACTGATAGGATATTATAAAAATATATGGAGCAGAGTTGTTGTCAATTTATAGCGAAGGAAATTCATTAGATATTTCTGATGCAAAATGTCATAAAGATAATCCATACGAATCTTTGACAAAAATCAGTTAAATTGTGCATCATGTCATATGCATAATTAAAAGGTTTGGAATAAATACCACATTTGACTAAATGGTTACTGATAATCCCCCACGAAGTCATGAAAATCTCTACATTCCGTTCTAAAAACGTATTCATCATTCGAGAACTTGATATTTTTTGTAAACGTTGTACAATGAATACGTGTTCCAGCCACTGCGTCCACAATTTTTCGCTAGTCACTACCATTCATGTCTCCGATACATCATCGACGTTCTTAAGGTTAGCGTATCCTGAAGACATTCTCGGTTTCAGGCTGATAGAAGAAGAAGAAGAATAATAAGAAGAAGAAGACGGAGCTAGAAAAGGAGGGGGAGGGGAGGAGGAGAGGTAGATGAGAAGGAGAAAGATAGGGAGTGAAAGAAGAAAGAGGAAGTAAAAGAAGAAAAAATTAAAGAAGAGTTAGATAAAAATAAATGGAAGATGAACAAGAAGGAGAGAAAGAAGAAGAAGAAGAAGAAGAAGAAGGAGGAAAAGGAGGAGGAGAAGAAGAAGAAGATGAGAAGGAGAAAGATAGGAAGTGAAAGAAGAAAGAGGAAGTGAAAGAAGAAAGAGGAAGTAAAAGAAGAAAAATTAAAGAAGAGGTAGATAAAAATAAATGGAAGATGAAGAAGAAGGAGAGAAAGAAGAAGAAGAAGAAGAAGAAGAGGAGGAGGAGGAGAAGGAAAAGAAGAAAAATAGAAGAAGGGAACAAAAACAAGAGGAGAAAGTTAAAGATGAAGACTTGAAAGAAGAAGTAGAAAATGAAGCGAAGAAGAATTGAAAGAAGAAGCGGAAGCGGAAACGGAAATTAAGGAAAGAAAAACCAGAGGAGGAATTTAAAGAAAAAGAAGAAGAAGAAGAAGAAGAAGAAGAAGAAGAAGAAGAAGATGTGCAAATCTGATTAAAGAACAATTTATTTTTTTATTTTTCGTCCCAAAATTCTATCTTTCTTTTACCCTCATTCTTACATTTTCCCTCACCGTCTCTCCTTCTTTCCATCTATTCTTCCTAAATTACTCACATCCTTCCATTATTTCTTCCTGTGAAGTACAAATAGTCATTTGTTTCCTTCTTATTCGCTCTTTGCTCCGTCTCGTTCTGCCTAGTCGAATTTTTGTGTTTCAGATTTTTTTTCGGTTTATTTTAGTTTCCGTTTCTGTTCTAGAATTCTCTGTTGAAACTGTAAGGCGTTTCCGATACTGTCACTCAGTTCCGTTTTTTAGATTCCTGCCTGACTTCCGGAGGGGGACAAAAGTTTGCCGTCACACGGAACAAGAAATGCTGTTCCCGAAAATCGGACGAACAGGAGACAATATATGGTCACACATATGCAGACAAGGAAGCACAAACAAGAACAAGAAGAGTAAGAAGAGTCGCATAGTTTTAAGAAAACTATATGCACAAAGTAAAAAAGAGAATAACATCAATAAAGGGAAACGCAAAATATATATTGCCAGAATGTATTTACTCTATATATATTTAATGTGTGTGTGTGTGTGTGTTAAATTTCTCAGAATCGATTTGGAGAGAAGACAAACTGAATAAAATAGGCAATCCGAAAATAGTACATAATCTTTGACGACGCGTTTCGTCATTTCACTTTATCAACGCGAGTGATGATAAAAAAAAGAGAAATAATATATGAAAATTCCCAATATATTTGAAATTCATGGAACTACAAATTTCGCATATGTTTATCATCAATTGTTTTGATAATGTCAAATGACAAAACGCGTCGGCAAGGACTATTTCCGATTGTCTATTTCATTCACACTCACACACACAAATATATATATATATATATATATATATATATATATATATATATATATATGTGTGTGTGTGTGTGTGTGTGTGTGTGTGTGTGTGTGTGTGTGTGTGTGTGTGTGTGTGTGTGCATAATTGATTCTATTAAATAAGAATCTTCCAGACTGAATTAATTATTATATATATATATATATATATATGTGTGTGTGTGTGTGTGTGTGTGTGTGTGTGTGTGTGTGTGTGTGTGTATATATATATATATATA
Source organism: Acanthosepion pharaonis (assembly GCA_903632075.3). Lineage (NCBI taxonomy): Eukaryota > Metazoa > Mollusca > Cephalopoda > Sepiida > Sepiidae > Acanthosepion > Acanthosepion pharaonis. The sequence continues at coordinate 475,343 of CAHIKZ030005098.1, read as the reverse complement.
TATATATATATATATATATATATATATATATATATATATATATTCGTTAGAAATTTCTTGGAAGGAGGAATTATAATGTACCTTGAAGCAGAGTAGAATGGTATATAACAAAACGGTATAAGTGTTCCCAGAAATCTACACTTGAAAGTTCTAAGCAGTCAAAAGTTCTGAAATGTTATTCTGTTGCCAATCCAATAAATAAATGTTCTATAATAATAAAACACTGTGTCCGTCCTTCTGTCCGTCCGTTCGTCTGTCCGTCCGTTCGTCTGTCCGTCCGTTCGTCTGTCCGTCCGTTCGTCTGTCCGTCCGTTCGTCTGTCAGTTTTTCCGTTTTCCGATCTCGGAATTTATGTTTGAGCGTCGAATAAATAGAAAATATATAATTATTAGTATTCATAAATTATTTACAGCAATATTATTTTTTTTACTAGTCCGAAGACTTTATTTAGATTAATCTTCTTCTTCTAGAAGAAGAAGAAAAAGATGAAGAGATGATGTATTTTGATTTAACAGGACCATAACAAAGAATAATCTATATAAAGAGCTTCCCTGTCCGTTTTCCGTAAATATTTTCATGATAATCGTTTGATGAATTTGCTCTATGCTACCTAAAGTTTAAAAATTTAAACGCAGTATTAGATTGGCCAAAAGGTCATATAATTTTACAGTTGAACTGGATAGCTGTAACCGTAAGTTCTGAGTTAAGAGTATATTTTCTCGCACTTTTCGCCTGTGGAACTCTTTTCCAACTTCCTTCTTTCTGGCCGACATTGTTCTTCAAACATTTTAATGCAATGTCAGTCGTTATCTACTGTCTTCTGGAATCCTCATATGTTTTTTTCTTTTTATTATTCTTCACGCTTAATAACCACTTCTGTCTTAGTGACGTTATTGCTTTCCTTGGAAGGGGGAAATGGTTTAAAAAATAATATATTTTTTATAATGTTGTAAATAACAATATCAGGGAAAATAAAACTCGATAAATATATCAAAATAAAATACATAGAGGCGCTTTATAACTTCAATTCTGTAAAGAACGCTTGTCAGTTCGTCACTATTATTATAATAAATCAGACGGCTTGTATAAATATTGGTTTCCAGATAAGTACCAGTCAACAACGAATTTTAAGTTTAAACTTTTCTATGATTTTTTCTTCAGAAATTCAATTAAGTGCTACACATGATACAGGCTTCGGCGATCATGTATCTTCCGATACATGACTGACGAGGAAGAATATTTTCCCGCATTAGGTCACCATTTCTTTCTGCGGTAGACTGGTGGCCAAACAAGACTTAAAATCAAGCCTGTCCTACTATTTAACCCGTAGTTGAAGGAGAAGTGATGTATTCATACCTTTTCCAAGGGTATTTGTGCGTAATTAAATATAACGAATTTGGCTGGGATTCGAACCCGGTTCTCCGGCTAGTAGTTACGTTTTATCGTAAAATTAGTATTTTCGGAGTGAAATTTATTTCATTAAGAATTCAGTGAAATAACGCTCTCTTTAAAAGTAGACTTTGCAACTTCTCTCGGTAAGATCATCAGCAAAGTTAATCTTCCATGGATGTAAAGAAGTGTTTTTTTTGTGTAAAACTGTGAAGAATAATATACAGACCGGTATTAAGTAGAAAAACTCTTAATATACAACCACACGTGTTCTTGAAAAGTATAAATTTTTGACATACGACGTATTTGATAAGACTCATTCCGTGTCCTATAAACCAAAGTGTAGGAAGAAGAATGTATGATTGCCAACTCATTGGCCCGTGGATTGAAAAATAAGCAATGAGAGACCAGACGAGATTTCATGGTAAAAAAAGTTTTCCCCTACAGTATTATTCAGTGAGAATGTTAACCTCGTAAAATACGGATCTGAAATGGATTGTACAAGCTTTCTTTAGAATTACACCCTCTCTGACGCTGACAAATAGTCGGTAAAATTTCCCTCGTCAGAACGGAAAGAGTCAATACAGAAGTCGTGTGTTGCTGCGCTATTTACTATTACAAGACAAACATTTCCTGGCAAAAATGACGGATGGTTTGAATTTCAGTAAAAATCAGTGACAGTTCGATTTTTCTGTATTTTGTATTGTCATAAGACAGACAAGTTGTTTAACCTAGAGAAACAACCTATATATCACACCTCGAAACAACGACCCTAATCGCCACATATCAGATCTAGCTACATATATAACACATCTGTAGTCGTGGCTTGGTAAAAAAAAAATGAAAACAAATTGGCAATGTATTGCATGTCGTTCAATATGTATTACAGTTATCAATCTCGTTTTCTTCTGTTTCCTTGTTTCGCGTTCTATATCTCTTTCTGTTGAACTGTTTCTGCAAATGAATTTGTACTGCTATCATTTTGAATAGCATATCTTAACAGAATGTTGTCTGGTTGGAAATTGAAAGGAATTTTCATTGCAAAAAAATATTGATTTTAATTGAAAGAGCTATCGCCTAAATTCAGATAACAATAGCGAATAAATAAAGTATGATCGTTGGAAATCACAAAATGTTAAAAAGAATCGGTATCGATATACGTGAGCAATATCAAGTGATATAATCGGCTGTACGTGGCATTAATAATAAAAGAAAGTGAATAGAGTTATTTAGAGCAGCAATCCAAATCCTTCACAACGTCAATTGCAGCCATATTGTTATCCAGTACTGCAGAGTGTGCACAATTATTAATTTACTATTTTCGCAGCCAGAATACATTTGTATTCAGTTTACTATTCCTCAAATGTCATTTATCTCAATTTATAGATTATTTGTAATTATAATTAAAATAAATCATGACTAGTTACTGAATTCCGTTCAACGTTGATTTAAATTAAAGTATTTATTAAAAATAATCAGTTGCCAACTAAACAGGTGTTTGTTATAAAAACTTAACAGAATCTTTGAGTGGAAATATCCAATAAATAAATATATTGTTCATTATTTACATTATTTGGACTACTGTTCTCATCTTTGTCGCCATATTTATTACAAGGTTTCAGCCGTTGTATGTTCCGTCCTTCTTCAGGTGGTTGGAATGTTGGACTGAACCCTTTATTTCGCTCACTGAGGTAGACTGTTCTAGTTCCACGTGCCAAACATTGTAATAAATTTGGCGACAAAGATGAGGACAATAGTCCAAATAATCTAAATAATTTGCATAATACCTCATCTCAGAAATATAGACAGATACTGAAAGGCCGAATCGTTGTAATAAATATGGCGACAAAGATGAGGACAATAGTCCGAATAATGTAAATAATGTACATGATACCTCATTTCAGAAATATAGACAGATACTTAATGGCCGAAACGTTGTAATAAATATGGCGACAAAGATGAGGACAATAGTCCGAATAATGTAAATAATGTACATAATATATCATCTCAGAAATATAGACAGATACTGAAAGACTGCAATATTGTAATAAATATGGCGACAAAGATGAAGACAATAGTCCGAATAATTTAAATATTGTACATAATACCTCATCTCAGAAATATAGACTGATCTCGATATTAAGTAATATTTAAACTGTATTAGTATTAAGTTTAAGCGTCTAATGATTGTTTTTCTTTTTCTTTCAGATTTGACAGTCATTTGATCGATATTATTTTTTACACCTATTTTCCATGATTTAAATAATATGATCCATTATTGAAATAAATAAATTTTCAGCAATTTCTACGAAAATTTCTTGAACATTCAGGCCGGTAATGTAATTAATAATGTATAATTAAAAATAACAGAACGTTCACTTAAATAAATTGTGTCTAATAATAACGTATGAACAGAATATATATATATATATATATATATATATATATATATATATATATATATATATATATATATATATATAGTCTTAAGATGTGCTATATTTGTGGTAAAGTGCTCAATATCAGAGACAGAGCGTGTGGAAATATGAAAGTGAACATAAAAGTCAACACTTAGAGGCGACAGTTTGTTTCATGCTAGATGCAATCGTCAGGGACACACACACATATATATATATATATATATATATATATATATATATATATATATATATATATAGCGAAAGTGATTGCTGAAATGGAAAGGCTAAACAGAACATACTTTTTTTTAAAAACAGAATTGTTTATTTGGATAACAATGTTATGATTTAATCATTTTTATTTTGTACGATCGATAAACGAAATCAGTTTTCCTCTGGGTCAATAAATAAACTAAATAATATTTTTATCAGAAGCATCGCAGATATTGATTTCATTTTACTCCTTATCTTGAATTTCTTAAGCTGCCCAACGTATTGATAACAACGTATTTTCAAAAATTAATTTTTCCCCTATATCAAGATTTTTCATTTTCTTTTCAAAAATTTATGGTTTAAGCATATTTCTGATTGATTATTTTTCCTGATGTTCTAAAAGTTAAGTTTTACTTTTTTTTTACTTGTTCATGCCTGCATGTTTCCATAGTTGAATAGATATGTTCACCAGTATAGAGTCTCTAGTATTTCAGAGCCGGATTCGGTGAGGTGTTTATATGCCTAGGATGTATGACGATAAATTCCTAGGGCAGTTTTCACATATATTCCTATATGTATATATGCGTATGCGTTATATTATATATATATATATATATATATATATATATATATATATATATATATATATATGTGTGTGTGTGTATGTATATATATATATATATATATATATATATATATATATATATATGTATATTGTAATTTTTTTTTAAATATGATATTTTAAAAATATGATTTTTTTAAAAATATGATTTTTTTAAAAAAATAATTATAATTTAAGCTCTACTTACCTGCACACACACGTGTGTGTGTGTGTGTGCGCAGGTATGTAGAAAAATAGGAAAGAATACGTTATGTAAATAATCCGGTGTTCTTTAGTATTTTTATTTTTATTTTTTAAAAACCCTGCTCCATACAGAAGTAGAGCTTAAATTATAATTAATTTTTTAAAAAAAAACATATTTTTTAAAAAATAAAGAGATAGATAGATAGATAGATAGATAGATAGATAGATAGATAGATAGATATAATTGATGCTACCTTTGTCATCCCAACACCAGAGTCTCGTAGACGGACACTCTTCAGAGGCTATCAGGAATTGACTGCTTTTATTCTTCGATTTTTTATGCACTTATTGCTGGTGTAAGTTTTTCCGTATTATTTTTGTTCGTATATGCGTTTGTGCGAGTGAGACCATGCCCACGTCTGTGTAGATGTGCGTTCACGCGTGTTCGCTCGTCTGCGTGGATAGGCGTACGTGTGGCTACATGTACGCCTATCCACGTTATTATATGTCTTTAACTTCGTTTTCCCCCACTTTCGATTCACTGCTTAGATTCTTTTTTCCTTTTCTTCCTTTTTTTTCAATTTGTAGCTATTTTTCTCTTTTATTTTTTTTTCTCTAGTCACGTTACGTTTTTATTTTTTTTAAATTTTTGAGAGTCCTAGTCTTTTCTTGGGCTAGGAATGTCGTATCTTGGGTTTTACATAAATAATTGATTCTGAGGCTTAAATGTTTTATATGTCTTCACTTGGCTACTATTTCATTTTCTTATTTGGTATGGTGGTATCTTAAGTATTAATTGTAGAATTTCAGATTTATAATAAAATATTTGATTGCTAATTAAATTATATGAATTTAGGTGTTGCATGTGATTATATTTAGCAGAGACGAGAATGTTATTGGTTCACTAAGGCTTATATATTTGAGAACATACATGAATATTCATCAGATGATTGAAATGTGTCATAATTCAAAGTCTGGTAAAATAAGCAAATAATATTCAATATTTTTTTAATGAATATTGTGTGGATTCTGCTTAGATTGCTATCGTAAAAGATGGACGTTTGTGCTATACATCTTCAAAGGCTGAAGTGATGGCTTTAACCGTTTTCTTTCGATTTTTCATCATATTGTCCGTTGTCTTTGTTGGCTTGGGAAAGTAGTAATTCTTTCAGGAAAGTTGAGATTGGGAAGAAACAGGGGCGTAGATTGATATTTTGGTAAGGTTCAATGGCGGCATTCTGGAGGATTTTCCTTCTGAGTAAATTAATTTCTCCTTTGATGAGTGTGGCATTTTTAGATCAAAATTTGGAAGGAATTTATTTCTGTGTATGACTAGTGAAAGAGTGTGAGTCCAATACCTGGTTAAGGTGGTGGAGAACTTGGATAGGTGAATTAGCAGGAGATAACTGATAAATGACACCCATTAGATATGGCACGTGGAACGAGAACAGTCTACCCCAGCGAGCGAAATAAAGTGTTCAGTACGACATTCCAAGCACCTGAAGAAGGCAGGAGCGTACAACGGCCGAAACGTTATGATAAATATGGCAGCAAAGATGAGGACAATAGTCCGAAAAAATTTAAATAAAGACTAAAGAATTTTTTGAATTGTTACAAATGAGGTCCCCATATAAACAACCCGGCACTCTAAGTAAAACCTAGTCATTTTGCTGATTGAATTTTATATGCGTAAGAAGGTCGGATGGGGGAGATATAAATACATAATTTTCTTCGGTCTTTCTCTTTTTGAGACGTGATTGCGCATGTAGTCCTTATGTTTCCTCTATTTTCTTTCATAATTTGTATTTGATATATCCCACACTGTTATAACAGAAGATCTGCTAATAAAGGAAACATTTTGTACGAACTTAGATGCAAATTTTAAATTTAAATTATGACATTTCAACGTTTTCTGTCGTTGTATATTTATAATTGGCACTTCCGTTTTCATATCACCCATCCCCTTCCGAAAATGTCGTTAAAGCGGGAAAACAGGGATAGTCATCGATTGTAAGAAAACTGAATGCATCGTGTTTATGAAGGACGGTATAAAATGCGAAAGACGGATATGAGATGTCCGATATTTATCTATCTGGGAACTAAAAATGCGACACAGAAATCTGGAAAATTTCGACGATGCCTTCCAAAAGCTGAACAAATTATGCAAAAATAGGAAGACTTAGTTTGAAACAAATAAAGACTACCGGACTGCTATGTAATATCGATCCTCTTAAATATCAAGGAAGATAGTTCAATTTACTCCTAGACGAATGCGAGATGGGGTTCTACAGAAGGATGCTGAGAATACGCTGGACAGAACACATGAGCAAGAAAGATATTCTACTAAAAATGAGAAAAAAGATACACATACTTACAAACAGAAATAGACGGATGGCATTTATGTAAGACAAAATGATAAAAAGGGCTTGGAAATCTGGATAATTATTTGAAATTAAGGACCAAATAATCTGTATAGCGAAGTTGTACAAATGGATAGCGGAAAATGATAGAGATGGACAATAACCGAGAAGATATTGCTACAGGTACAAAGATAGGAAGATGTGGAGCGCTAGATTCTTTCAACACATTACAAAAAAAAAGAAATATGATTTAAAACTTTTAATTAAATATAGGCATAATTTATTATAGTTAAAGTCTAATGTTTTCCAGAATTTTAATTTTTCTTTTTAAATTGTATTTCCCAATTTTTAGCAATTTTTTAGGAAACTTACTTGTTTCTATTTGCAGCACAATTATTTTCTTGTAAAATCTGTGACATAAAAATCAAATAATCTATCGATCAATATATACATTTGACACGATAACAATGCACACTCTCCTTTCTTTTTTACATTTTTTCTTTTTCCTTTTTTTATCTACTTCTCCTTTTTACTGCCCCATAATCACACCTTCAAAGAAGCACTGGTAATCACACTTCATTTTTTCCTGCACTTCTATTTTCTAAGAAAGCAGTCCCGGTTACTTCCCTGTAATTCTATTCACGGTTGACTATCCCGCCTTTTTCGGCATTTTCTGGTGAGCAGCATTGTTGCTAGAGTCGCTGCTGCTGCTTTTGCAGAGGAAAAGGGAATAAGCAAACCTTCATTTTTTTTTCTCTATCTTCTCTAGAGGAAGACTTGCTATTCCGGATTCCCTCAGAAATATTTTCCATTTTTTTATACTTACTGGAGATAGTGTTTATAACATAGTTAGGTACATAAGAAAATAAATATTTGCACAATATTTGGTGCAGTTGTACAGAAGGCACTGCGGACTAAATTAGTCATTATCATTTCTTCTTCTTCTTCTTCTTCTTCTTCTTCTTCTTCTTCTTCTTCTTCTTCTTCTTCTTCTTCTTTCCGGCTCTCGCCCAGGGACCTAAGTTTAGAAATGGCATCATGACACTTTCGACTGACAAAAGAAAAAAAAATAAAATATAAAAAAATTAAAAAAAAATACATAGATAAAGCCCTTCGTAAAATGTGGGCTGTACTTGTCAGAACAATTTCTTTTGTAACTTTTTGAGGCATGGACTTCCAGGTATCCCTTCAATTAGTCTACTGGAGTCTTTTCCAACCAGTCCTAGGGCTTTAACTACATCAGGGATTATTATTATTATTATTATTTTTATTATTATTATTATTATTATTATTATTATTATTATTATATTCGCGCGGAGACAAACGAAACAAATTGATAGATAAATATATATAGAGAATTTCAGGACGTTAGAAATCATGCCTCTCCACAAATTCCTGTGCTTCTTATCTCTTACTAAATGTTGTCATATTGTTATATCTCCTAAAACTTGCTCTTACATCATGTGCTGAAACTCTCTAGGTAGGTTATGCGTTCTTCCATTCTATATCTCTTACCTTCAATATGTCTTTTTGAGCATTATTCTTGTTTCTATTTTCTCAAGAATGTCATCATTGCTCATATGTTCGGTCCATGGTATCCTCAAAATACTTCTGTAGAACCACATTTCTGGTGCTTCGACTCTATTCTACATATGTGAAGAAATTATCAAGTACACACTGCCGTATAGGAAAACTGATATTACATAACATTTTAGTACTGATATTTGTGCGTCTAACGATTTTCTTCTGTTTATTCACAGTTTTTCAGGAATATCTAAAAGAAAATGATGAAATATTATGGAAGTACATAAATGGTTGCATTGTCTCTTCTAAAACACATTTTTTGAGTGATCTGAAATTCTAAATTAAAATTAATTTAAGAGAGTAAATACCGATATCAATTCTTTATATATATATATATATATATATATATATATATATATATATATATATATATTATATTTAGAAATGTCTCATAATTAAGTTACTGCAGATAAATGCCTTAGTATTTCTTCGGCCGGTCATATTTATGTTTGTCTAACACAAAACTTGACGCTACTTAAGAATGTCAACTATCTCGTTAGGTTGATCTACTAGACCTACGCATCACTAAAGTAGGTAATCTAAGAGGTAAGTAAAATCTCTACATTAAAATATATATTAAAATTAACCGCGTACGGAATAAAACAAGAAAAAACCAAGTAGTCGTTATCAATATATAATAATAATATAATAATCAGAAAATAGCACATTATAAAAAAAACGAAAAGAAATTATCATTTTAACTATTACTATAACTATTTTATACAATTTGACCATCAAAGTGCAATAAAGACACTTTTTTATATCGTCTTGCATAATTTTCAAGCAAATGCAATCTAAATGAGATTTTAATTTGCTTCGGGCATATGTTTTGCGCATATAGATCATTTTCTCTAAGGTAGATCACATACTTAAAAATGATCATGCAGGGAAAAACACTTACTCAATTAGCACCAAAATTTGGGAGGAATCGGTCCTTGGTGACGCGCTAATCTTCAAACTGCGCAGTGTCCATCTTTAGTGAAATTCAACCTCTGAATTTTAAGCTTTTTCAAGGCGAAAAAAAGATTACGATTAATACTGGAAATGCACAGCATTAGAAATTCCCACAGATCTATACACCGACAAGTGGAAACTGAAATATTTCATTTAATCATATAATTAAATAGATTAGATTTATCAAGCATATAAGCAATTATGCATGTCTATTTAGTGTAACGGATATCGGCGCGGAAAACAGAGTTGTCGAACTGAGTTCAATATCCGGTTCAGTCCTTTGTGAAATAAGTTGCGCTAAAAGCGTAGACAATATATATACCTTGGTTTCCATTACGTAACCTTCACATTTCAAGTGTCATAATTATAATCTTGCATTAAAATGTAAACACAATTTGAGAGGCAACTTGTTCTACGACGTAAGTGATCATGGCCGCACAGTATTTCTTTTTAGGAACTCTTAGTAATGATTGTCTTTGTCCATCCCAACCTTTCCATTCTCGCGGGCTTATCATGTAGATGGGTCATAGAACCTCCCTCTCCCTCTTGCATTTGATGTGACATGTGTGTGTCAAAGAAGGTTTGGAGCGTTCACACCTTCCCCCTCCACCTACCGGTTGAGGCAAGCTTCATTATGAGCCACAGGCATTGCTATGTTATTCTCGTTATTTTATTTGCATTTTTTCTACCTACATTCATATACATTAGAAATTAAACTAAACACAACTGTCTATTAAAAGATGAGATAGTATTACTGATATAGAAACCTGTTTTATATAAAATCGATTATTTTCTATGTATAATGTCCAACACTTCACCAATTATATACAAAATAAATAACGCCAGACTGAGCAAGTCTACAAAATATTTACTGCTTATAATACGCAGCTTTTTAGTCTTGTCATTTGGTATTCTTATCTTGCAAATGAAGCCTTCATAGATTTACTTAAAATGTAAGTGTGCTTGCTGCTATTTAAAAATGAACTTACAAATTTCATCCGCGGGAAGAAATTAAGCGAGTACATGTACAAATAAAATAATCACACTTATATACACACAGGACCAGCGCGTGGAACCCCTCGTCCTAATTGGGGGTGAAGGGCAATACATTGTGACCCTTGCTATCTTATCACCATTTGCTTTATTCTACTAACATTTGTATACATTAAAATTTAAACTAGAATCAAAAAAAGATAAAAAAATTTGGCGGATTTTGACGTCATTATGGGGTACTTGTTTTCGTCTAAATCCGTGAATTTGGTTTGCTCATGCCAAGTTTCAAAAAAAAAAATCTATAAAATTCACTATCTTTTATCCAAAAACTAGCATTGCCCGTGCTTGATTCAAAAATCGTACGACTCATACAGCAATCGCTATCACTTGACTTAAAATAGGTTTGCCCTTTCTTGTCATTAAAGGGGTGCCCTTTGCCGTGCTGATGTTGCTACACGCCTTACTTCTTGCCTATCTCACACTGCTAATACTAAACATTAAATCTGTTACGAAAAAATAACTAAACAAAATGAACACAAAACGATCAGCTTTAAAAAAGGACTCGTAACTGGAAAAACCGAATGAAAAAAGAATCTTAACAACTAATACTTTTTCACACCCAAGCCAGTTCTGAGGAATCAGAATGAACGTTGAGTTTAAGCAAGCGAATGAGCCAATTAGAGTAAAGTGCTATGCAGATTTAAATTTTCCCACTTGTGACGAATGCAGCTATCGATTTTCATATTAGAAATAAATGCAGACACTGAAAGAATTTTTCGTCTGATAAAATAAAGTTGACAGGATTATTTTAAGAGACATGTGAATTTTTTGCATCTTTACAATCTTCTGGCCTTCATGGGCCGTGGCAGTAAGTGATTTGGTGTTCTTGTGTAAGATTTTAGTTTTAAGTCATCTTTCCCTACTGTTCTGATAGGCTTACCATCCACCTTAAATCAAGTTGATAGTTTTCTCATAGATTTCGTTGGCTCTTTTGAGATTTTGCATTTGAGGGAGTTATTGCAATCATTATTGCGCTTTTTATTGATTCCGCCACTTCCAGGTTTTCCCTGAATAGTTTCTCTGATAGTAATTCTTTTCTTAACTTCAAAAACTGTTCGTAATGATACTCCAACTACTGTTTAATATTTTCTGTGGACGAACATGTGCGTTTATCATATCACACACTCTTTGATGTTTGCTTTCTTCAACACGCATCTTTTACACAATTAGCTGAAAAAATGTGGATAAATATTATGATAATTAAATGCACCAGGCTTCATAAAATTAGTTAAAATATTTGATAAGAACAAGTAAAACATTTAGTGCAAGTTTTGCCTGCCCACCCTGTATATGTAAATATTCTCAGATGTATTGCATGTGTAGAAGAGGCAAAATGAATAAAAAAACAAACAAGAGGAAACAACTATACTTAGCCGACGCGTTACGTTCTCTGGGGAGCTTTAGCAAAGCAATGTCGGATATTTTAGGCTGCGTGTAAAGAAGCGATTAGAACTCATCCTCGCCTCTGTATAATATCCGAAAGTATAGTCTTTCTTTATGTCTCTCTGTCTCAGTTTATATATATATATATAAATATATATATATATATATATATATATATATATATATATATATATATGTATGTGTGTGTATGTGTGTGTGTCTGTGTTGGTGTGTGTGTGTGTGTGTGTGTGTGTTTTGGATTGATATGTTAGCTCTGTCACAGATATTGAGCGCTTTCCAATAAGTACCGTGCATATATAATATATAATTATAATTATATATATATATATATATATATATATATATATATATATATAGTGTCATCCACAAACAGACTGTTTCGCTGTATCACAGCTCATCAGTGTGGTAGAGATCTAGCTAGGATCGAAACCCAACTGAATTGGCGCACGGCAGGGATGAAGGTGAATTTAAGTGTATTTATTTTTAGATAAACACACAGTGACTGAGAGAACTCAATTCGATTTCCCGAAGAGTCTTGCTTTATTGGCCGTAATAGTCACTGTTTACCAACCCACACTTCCTCCTCAGAGAGATCAACCGAAATAAATTTTTTCAGGAGCATATATTGTCATCCACAGACAGACTGATTCGCTGTATCACAGCTCATCAGTGTGGCTAGACATCCGGTTGCCTCTAGCTAAGATCGAATATATATATATATATATATATATATATATATATATATATATATATATATAATAGACTCCCCCGTCTGTTTTGACGTATGAGGATCTGACAGCTTAGTTGATTCAGTTATGAAATTTTGGTCGATAATCTTAAGTGGCATTTAAGACCCGCTTGTAATTTACAAAGGTGCCCACATATGGAGCGAGAGTGAGGATTGTGGATGAGATCACTGTAAAAAGGCTGACTTTTTAGTTCTTGCTTTCGCTTCTTGAAGATGATTCAGACATGAAGATTGAAAACTGCTGCCTCGACTAAAATACGTTGATCTCCATTCTACCCGCTCCAAGGCTAATTCCTCAAGGGTGTCATGTGGTATATTGACAGCTTCATATATATATATATATATATATATATATATATATATATATATATATATATATACAGTGAAGTCAACACCTAGCAGTGACAGTCTTTTCAGGCTTCAGCGCAATCCTCGGGATATATCAGTTGTGTTTTTGCTCGACTATTCATATATATTGGTCAGTGATGGATTGTGTTTTATCTAATGTGGTATTCTACCAGTTATTTTGTTGGATGGTAACAGTTATGTTTCGAATTATACTAGGATCTATTTAATGTAAATAATTATGGCTGCAGTATTTTGATTATAGTGTTTATCTTTTTTATTTATTATTTATAATAAAATAAAATAATAATGAATTAATCAGCAAATAAAAAAAACGCTATAAACATAAAAAATACTGCACCCAGATCCACAACTATTTCCACTAAATACGTCTCCAATCTACCAACATATTACCCAGCAAAAATTCTTGTTTAATTTATAGCATACTGCTGTATTTAGCATGAGAATTCAATGGGCACCATAAATTTAAGCATACAGATAATTCTAGTTGATGTCGGACGACATGTCTCTGCTCAATGTGAAATGGCTTGAAGTTCACTAGCGCGTCTTATGCGCCATTTAAATTGTCATCAACGATATAGGCATCAAACTTTAAAAATAATGGGGGTGGTTTTACTTGGTCAAGATTCGACTTCTTTCATATACAAGGCTCAATCTAGAAGATTACATACATCTTAAGGATAGGCATTTATTACTATTTATTACCACTTCAGGATAACACCATAAAAGTAATCCAAGAACGTTTCCATGTCCCTTGTCACAACCACATTCATTATCTCAATGTCTATAAAAGTAACTGTCCCTGGAGTTCTCCTTCAGCTTGGAGAACAATCAAAGTCACAGAATGCAGGGTCTGGTTTGTGACGATGCTTAGGGACAGTTTTGATACCCAGCTTTTTCAATACAACACTATATTCCATTGTGAACTTCCATGTTGTACCTCCGTCCCGTCTGCATTCTGAAAATTTGAAAAGCAGTGGTTAGAAGTGTGTTTTCAAAGATCTCTTACAGTCATCTTCAAACTAAAATAACAAAAATTAGCAGATCAGCTTATTAGCTGTATAGTAATGATATAATAATTTATAATTATTTCTTACGGTTGGAGCTGCCTCTCTGAAAAAAAATCTTCAACCATGAGAATTAATTCTGGACTCAAATTTCAATTCTTGAAGTAAGAACTTTCGACCAGATCATAATAAAAACCGGAGTTGTTCCTACTAATAAATTATATTTTGAAAAGAAAATGGTTATTTCGGATTAAGAAACAAAAGTTTAAATTTGTTTCTAACAAAATATACTTTCCTATACATTGAAAACTAAGATAATTGTTTATGTCATAGCACTACTTGTAATCGATATCACATAAGAAACACTGCACAGTATTCGGAATTTATTTTCCATTACATGACACTGTCCGTTCAATGATTGCGACTTAAATTGCGTGTGGAATATTGATATTATTTCATATGAAATTGCATTTATATGATCTAATAATATAATAATTTTATATATGATATGATAATTTATTATTTTATTTTGTCGATATGTGTCTACACTTAAGCATTTTTTGTGGTTGAAAAAGTTGCATACATCTCAATTAATGATCATTTGATTGACACACATTTTCGAAGCTAGGCAATTCGAACGTTCCTCATATACAAGACTGGCAGAATACAATTTTTCAAAAGTACTTTTTTTGGTATTGAACCGAGTTTATGTAAATACATGATGCACCTCTTTTGAAATTCATGTGTCTACGCCAACAAAAGTGTCTTCAGATTTTGCTGAAATTGTTTGATCAACGTTTTTACCTGAATTCTTAATCTGTCAAAATCATTTCAGATCAAATCTCACATCTTGATTTGCATGAATTATATACTGATTAAGATTGACGGATACCAGATTTGCATAAGTTCTGTCATAATTTGGATAAATAAAATAGTGAATATTATTAATGCTCAGTTCGGTTAGAAATCAAGAAAAAGTGAATAGTTCTTTTTAAATATATACTTCTTCTTGATGTACTTAGCACTGGTTATAAATATTTTGAGGGAAATTTTTATTCTTTTACGATACGAGAAACACAAATAAGAATAACATTTTTTTTACACACACATACACGTACGCAGACACACGTATATATATATATATATATATATATATATATATATATATATATATATATATATATATAAATATATAACATAGACACAATATCTTGACCGTGCTTTGAAAAATGAAAACATTTTTATAAAACGTACATACAACAAACTATTTCTTATTTAACAGGTAAAATATTTAATCCTTGAAAATGGCTAAATGTATAGCCGAAAGCACTCGGATAAAAAAGAACATCTGGACAGTTTTTATATAATTTATTATCCGAAAAGAACATAAGATTATTAGACCGCTTGAGAAATTTTATAAAAAAGTAAGTAAAAGCACCTGTCTGTCGCATTCAATGAAGTGTGCATGAAAGAAGGATTGCTGCCTAAATACACACACACACACACACGCGCGCGCGTATAATATATATATATATATATATATATATATATATATATATATATATATATATATATATATATCCCTCTCTTTAGCTCTAACATTCGTCCAACACTCTCATACTTCCAATCTCTCTAAATTCTATTTTTATTTCCAGATATGTTTTTTCTGTTTTATTATTGAATTTGTAGGTCTGATAAATTGGATCGTATTTACGATTCCAATGGAATAAATTATGACCATGGAATATTAGTGTTTAAGCCTTTTTATTATATCCTTACTCTGTCCTGGACATTGAGTTCTACCTGGATTCTATCCTCTTGGAATTTTTTATTCAAAAAATATACATGTATGTGTATGCACCTATGTATATATATTTATATATTTTCCATATGTATGTGTATATTTACCACTAATATTACCTATATATATATATATATATATATATATATATATATATATATATATATATATATATATATATATATGCATATGCACGTTTCATTAAATATGACAGAGAATGTGTTTTGATTTAGTTTTTATACAATTTATCATGTGATCATATATTTTTTTTCTTTCAGTAGATAAATTATGTAAAAACCGTTCAAGTATTTTCATGTTCATAGTTGATATTATGGAGTGTTTTATTTTTATTTTTATTAATAAGGCTTCCATTATTTTTAGCCTTAGCGTTTTTTACACTAATAATATCAGCTATGAACATAGAAAAATATCTTGACCCTATTTTGAAAATGAAAACATTATATAAATAAATTCATACATGCAACAATCTATTTCTTGTTAACAGTTAATATATTTCAAACTTGAAAATGACTACTGTATCGGCGAATGCGGTCGGAAGAAAAGAACATTTGGACAGTTGTTATATAAATTACCTACAGAAGTGTACATATATATATATATATATATATATATATATATATATATATATATATATATATATATATATATATATATATGAAGACTGAGATCATGCGTAGATCAAGCAATTGCCATTCAGTGTTGAAATTCAATATCACTGTCATAATTATACAAGGAAATTGTGTAATTTTACCTTTGAAGAGGGCATACATGAAAATCTCATTGTATTATTATCGTACCCCACCCAACCCCGCACATACATTATTTGTTTGTTAACACACACACACACATATATATATATATATATATATATATATATATACAGTGGCTTAAGAGATTTTTTTAGCTGGAGAAATAAACTACATCCAATATCAAAGTTTAGTTACGTAATCTCAACTCAACATAAATAAAGAGTATTTGTAACTAGTATGGAGTAGGTCCTCCATTGGCTGGTTTTAGTGCTATATATTTTTTTTCAGGGATTTGATCAAGTTATCTACAAAGGTCTGATCCATATATTGCCACTCCTTTAGCAATGGTACTTTAAGGGTTGCGACTGACGTGATTTTGGTTGCACGATCTCGAAGTTTTTGGTCAAAGTTCTCTCAAACGTGCTGTATTGGATTCATGTCAGCACTTTGACCTAACCATGGCAGTGACTTGATTATTTGCGATTCCTTCCAGGCCTTTGCTATTTTGCTCGTATAACATGGTGCTCCATCTTCTTGAAAAAGTTAGGCATTCTTGCCAATCTCATTGATTTCAAGTAGTCCTTTCTTTAATATTTGACAATATTTTGGACCATTCAACCGCTCGTCAACGAGAATCGGCTCAGATTTCTCTCCAAACTAGTCAGCGTCCCTCATCATTATTCCAATCCCTCCATGTTTAACTTGTGTTCCAAGTCTCATTCTGATTTCTCCAAACATAAACCTGTCTCGAATTCGAATAGTGGCAGAATTTACTTTCATCTGACTAAATTACAAACTGCCAAATTCATAACTTTTGCTGTCGAATTCTCTCGCCCAGTCTATACGCCTGTTTCTGTTAACCTCTGAAATCAAGGGCTTCTTTCTTGCAACTCTTCATTGACAGCCTAGTTCTTTCAGTGACTTTCTCTCCGCATTTGGCGACATTTCCATGCTGTTGGCGAATATCTTTGACGCTCTGACGACGGTTTCTGATGACTTCCCACTTCAGCGCCGCTTTTGTTCGCTCAGACACGATGCTTGGTCTTCCTGAACGTTGTTCCACTCGACAATGGCCTTCTTCATTAAATTTCTTGACAATATTATTAACCGTTTGATGATTAACCTGGATAAAACCTAACAATTTCTCTAAATGACTTGCCACACTGATGTCAACTTATTATTTGCCCTCGTTGAAATTCACCAATTTCCTTGCTTCCGCGAACTTTCATTGCAAAATATATCAACTCTCGTTTATAGATGAGAGTAGCATCTCTGAAAAAAGAGGAGACGCTATTACACAAACCAAAATTGTTATAATCAATGGTGGATAAAACTTATCATAGCCCACTTTATTATCACTTTAAACGTTATTTTTGCGGATATTCGTATTTGAGTAGACGTTCTGTTTATTTATTAAATATCATATTTATTTATTTTCGTCTAACGGACTGAATGATCGAGAGATATTATTAAAGGCAAATTTGCGCTCTCTGGCATGTTTCGAACTTGCTTCTATCTAGGCTAGGGAGTTATTGTTAAATCCAATACGCTCTGACCAAATGAGATATAAAAAATCATTTATTGATGCAAGGCCGAATTGTAATTTTACGCGAAATTTCTCCATTACTTTCACTAAACATTCGCTTTGATTAGGTTTTCATATCTGAAAACCTAGGTAGATCAAAGATGACAGATGTTTAAAGTTAGTTCGAAGAACTTTTCAGCAGGAACATTTATTAATTTTAATAAAATACATAACTTCAAAGTAGTATCCTCTGATTTTCAATGTACTTGTAGTGTTCCAACCACTTCCTGAATGTCCTATGGAATTCATCCAAGTTAAGATGCTATGGACCATTATAACAGACAGTAATCTTCGCTATGTCATCTAAACGACTGCCCATGAGATTCTCTGTTCTCTTTCCATTTTCGGAGCAACCAAAATTCACAGGGAGCAAAGACTGGGCTGTAGTTTTAATGCCCTGCTCTGTTAATTCAAAACTTCATTACAAAGCGAACTTCCAAATTGTCTTCACGCCCCAACGGCATTCTGCAAAGTAAACTGCTTTGTCAAACAGAATTTAGTAGGGTACCATCTCCTTCATTCTGGAATAATAAAAGTCAGCGGATTAGTTTATCAGATGTAAAGTAATGATGTAGTGAAATTACAATAATATTGGCTTGGTATAACTGTATCTGCTAAAAAAGATTTGAAACTTCTGGAATACGCATCATATATATATATATATATATATATATATATATATATATATATATATATATATATATATATATATATATATATACAAGTAATCCATATGGGTAGACCCGAGGAGGAGGATATCAGAGAGCCCTGTTAAAGGGGTTATGGTGAAATAGCTTATTACATGGAATCTTAACGTGGTCTGTTTTTTATTCAAATATATATATATATATATATATATATATATATATGTGTGTGTGTGTGTGTGTGTGTGTGTGTGTGTGTGTGTGTGTGTGTGTGTGTGTGTGTGTGTGTGTGTGTGTGTATAGAATATTTTTTCCTACTCTCAGTCCCGGCTCGGTTTCGCATCTATGCATGATCGAATTTCAGGGAGACCAAACCTACAATTAGTTGCGAAATATACTTTAAAAACTTATAGATTTCTTTTAGAAACAAATTAATATTGTTTTCTTTTAGAAATTTATAATTAATACCGAATACAAATCTGATTAAATCATTATTAATGTGTTTTAAAGAGCGTACCAATGATTTATTTATTTATTTATTTTTTTTGCGTACAGACCAAAACAACATAGGTTAAAAAATATAAATTTGTGTTTCATTTGCATTAGTATTGATAATATTGACGACGATGCGATATATATATATATATATATATATATATATATATATATATATATATATATATATATATATATATATATATATGAATAATATCGACAATGTATATATTGAAATATATGGTCACTATGATTTTGAGAGTTCAGTGTGAGCTTTCTGGTCTGAAGATCCCAGTGAAGCGGCAAACTTTGATGATGCGTGTTGATGTCTCACTGTACGTTCTCTTTCTCTTTACCTTTCTCTTTCACTCTATCTGTCTGTCTGTCTCTGTCTCTCCTCTATCTCTCTCCCCCCCTCTATCTCTCTCTCTCTCTCTCTCTCTATATATATATATATATATATATATATATATATATATAAATATATAGATAGATAGATAGATAGATAGATAAACCTCGTGAGCAAGACACACCTACCTAAGCGGATCGTCAAACCTAGGTGGGTTGGTGTGGCTCACTAGGTTTATCTAGGTTTGCTCTACGGTTGTATTGGGCTCTTTTAGTTAGTAGTTTACTCGTGTCAGGGTTTTTCTTTTGGCTTTAAAACTGTATCTGTGCGATTTTTATCGACAGACTTTCATATTCCTACCTCTTTCTTTTTTTAAAAACTTTTTTTTTCTTCGAAATTGATATGATTATTGGCAAATCAAAAATTCGAAGGTTTTTCGATCTGAGTATAGTTACCTATATATATATATATATATATATATATATATATATATATATATATATATATATATATATATATGTGTGTGTGTGTGTGTGTGTGTGTGTGTGTGTGTGTGTGTGTGCACTCCAGGGTTTGTTCACTTGATGCAGAAGTCAATTTCAGCATTGGACAAGCTAGTGAATATCCAGAAACCTTGAAAGGCGAGTATGGACAGATAGTAACATCTCTTTAAGCAATAGGTTCGACATCTACGAAACAATTGTCCCAACCACCCTTGAATATTCCTCTGAAGCGTGGACCACCTATTGTAATACATTAAATATATAGAACGTTGTCACCAGCAATGTTTGAGACGTATCTTGGATATCAATTGACAATCATCTACACCAGACACAAAAGACCTTCAGCAAACATAACCAGTACAGAGAAACTGATTTTCCGTAATCAAATATCCTGGGCAGGTCATCTGACACTTATGGACGATGACAATTTGGCCAAAAGACTTTATTTATGTTAAGCTAGTACAAGTTAATTGACCTGCTCATAAGTATAAAAATCGTTTCAAGGATGTAGTTATTTATAATCTTAAGCATCATGACTTTAATGTTGAAGATTGCGAAATTTTTACTGGAAATATTGCTGGTTGGATGAGGTTGATTTCTGAACGTTGTAGCTAATTTGAATGGAAGAGTATAGAGCATTACAACAAAAAGCGCGTAATTAGGAAGAGAGAAATAAAATCTGTCCCAAAACTATTAGGACACCAACGCATTTGCACTATTTGTGGAAAACTTTCGGCGATTGGTTTAGCTAGATACATGAGACCACACCGTAGATATCAGGTACAAAGTCCTGTGAAAGCAACCATACCAGAAAAACCTGTGCGAGTTTTGCGACAAGGATTGTAAAGCAGTTGCGACACACAAACATTGACATGATTACACGCTGGGACAGGCAAGATGAGTAACACAGACAAACTTCATATTTACCACGTGTGTAAGAGCGGCTGTAAAAGCGAAGCTGGCCTTAATATTTACTGATGGGCCCAGAGCGGAGCGTTAGCTCGGGTAAAAATAATGGGAATAATAAAATATAGCAACTAAATAAAGATATGGTTTGTTTACATTGCGCAGATCAGTACGAAAATTTCAGTGATCTCGCAGGTCAATCTTGCCAACATTGTGTGAAAATGTTGTGTGAATTGATTGGACTGTTTGTGAAATATTAGAAAAAAAGTTATCTTGATAATAATTTGGCACGCAGTGTATATTGAGGAATATTATCGATTCTCCCGTCAAGATTCGACGTATGAGGGTCAAGCAGATCAGTTTCTAGGAAAACGACAGCCCGACACCGGCACATGAGATTTGATCATAGTGGTGAAGGCCTTGTGCAGGACCATCCACAAGGGCCGAATTCAGAAACCTGGTGCACAGAATGCCACAAGATTCCCAAACGACCCTCCGCAGGTTTTGAATTCAGAGTTGTCCTTCTCCTAGTTGCCATCCAAGGCTATAGAACCCAGTCTGTCCTGCTATTTTACCCATAGCTGGAATATATATATATATATATATATATATATATATATATATATATATATATATTTTTTTCTGTTTCCTGATCCTTACTCTGTTTTTTTTTGTTTTTTTCATTTTCTTTTTATTTTATATTTATTAAATTTATAATCTGGCAAAAGGGATGTTGTGGAGAAATATAGCTAATAAATCTGATATTCTGATAAGGAAGATATAAGGAAGTCTGTCAAATTTGTATTCCATATTGTGTGTTAAACACTGGCTTCGAAACCAGACAACTCTCACATCTGGTAAATACGCATCTACCTCAATTATGAGGCAAGAAAAGTAATTATTTCTTTATCTCAGTAGGTCGATCACTATCTATTTACGCGCTTCTTTTATTTAAGATTAAAATATTCTCTAAGATGAGCTTAGTTCAGAACAAATCCACAGGTGTGTTGCACCCAGTGAGGAAAGCAGTGATTGTGATAATTGTCTTCAACCCCATCTTTCTAACCATCTCTTCCGTGCTCGATTATTATTATTATTAGTAGTAGTAGTAGTTGTTGCTGTTGTAGTAGTATTGTTTTTGCTGCTGTTGTTGTTGTCGTCGTCGTCTTTAAATTTTCTCTTAATTTGTCAAATCTCTTAAGCCGGCTTATCCTCCTCCAGTGTAAATCACTTTTCTTTATTCCTCCTTTTAGCTTCCTACCTAATTTTTATGATTATTTTTTTTATTTCTTCCTATTTTCTTTTGATAATGTTTATTTTTCTCCTTTTGTTGACTTACTCTTCTTGTATTCCGTTATTATTAACACTCTCTTACCTTAGGCCAATTTCCTCATTTTTCTTCCCATTTAAGTATATATTTACTTCTGCAAAATGCCACTCAGTCTATATTATTTTAGTCTCACATTTCTCCTCTCCTTCTCAAAAATGTTTCCCTTTGATTTTGCTTTATCATTTTTTTTTCTTTTTTTGATATTTCCCTTCAATTTTGTTTTAAATTATTTTTTCTCCCACATTGGTTGCCATTTATCTTTTCTGTTTTTCATCACCGTCTTTCCACGAACTTATTTTTTTTTTATCTCACCTTAAATCCTTCATCTCTTTTCATTTCCTTCATGCATATTTCTTCATCATTCCGGTTTTTTGGGGTTTTTTTTTTCCTTCATTTTCTTCTTCAATTATTTTGAAGATATTCTAAAAAGTGTCAGTCCTCAACTCGGTACCTTTCCAGAGATGATCTCAAAAACGATCTACTTTCTGTTTTTAACTGGAGCAAGGAATGAATTCTTTATTTTAACACCCACAAAATGAAACTGCTCTCTTTTAAACGTTTGTGAAAACTCTTTTTGTCTTCCATCATCAGTTTTGATGGCAACCTCCAGAAGAGTGATACAGTACGCCTTTTCGGAATAACGTTGTTCGCTGATATGAAGTGGAAAAACGATATCGAACCAATTGTCAGGTCTGCTGCTATAAAATTTGTTTCCCTGTGTCTGGCTTGACAATTTATTCTCGCCAGAATATACCTTACGTATTTATAAGTCTACCATTTTCCCTTTGTATACAGCTTCCACATCTGGTCGGCTTCTCTTACTATATATTTAGAGAATTTTTGATAAAATCCAAAGAATAATCTACAGTGTTATTTGTCCGGACCTGTCATCTCACCTTCAGTCATTTTACCACTGCATAATGAAGCTTCCACGTGCCTTTTCTATAAATATTTCATGGTAATTGTTCAGTTGATCTTTCCTCTATGGTATCCAGGTTTTAGGAATTTAAACACAGTACTAGATTGACTTGGATAAGTCTCATCATCTTACAGCTGAAATGTCTAGATGTAGATGTAAGTTCTATGTAAATAAGTTTCTTCAATTGCACTTCTAGCTTGTGGAAATCTCTTCCGACTTCTTGTTTCCCTGTCAAATTTGATGTTAAATAATTTAAATGTAGTGTCAATATTTATCTACTGTCTTCCTAATTCTTGTTGAGTGATGTTCCCTCTCCTTAATAGTGTTTTTCCTTATCATATTCTAGAATACTCACCAACCCATTGCGTCTTAGTGTCTTTATTGCCTTGATTGGAGTGAAATGATTAAAAAATTATTCCCAGTTTTATTAACTGCACATATCCGGTTTATATTTTTGGTTTTCGTTTTGAACTGATAATATTTTTACCATTAAATTTTCTTTTCTTTTCTCTCTACTTATTTTAAGGTAATTTACCTTCAGGAAATATTGTAAATAGGCAATATTATAAATATACAATATCATAAGTCGGAAATATCATAAGTAGGCAATATCATAAATTGTCTGAACCATAAGTGGGAAATACCATAAGTAGGCAATACCATATATTGGCAATATCATATATCGGCAATATCATAAGTATGAAATATCATATATAGGCAATATCATAAAAAATCAAAACCATAAATCAGCAATATCATAAGTAGGAAACATCATATATAGGCAATATCTTAAAACATCAATACTATAAGTTAGAAATATCATAAGTAGGAAATATCATATTTTGGCAATATCATAAATCGGCAATATCATAAGTAGGAAATATCATATATAGGCAATATCGTAGGTAGATAATATCCTAAATAGGCAATATCATAAGTAGGAAATATATGTAGACAATATCCTAAGTAGGCAATATCATAAGTAGCCAATATCATAGGTACACAATATCATAAGTAGACAATATCATAAGTAGACAATATCATATATAGGCAATATCATAAATCGTCAATACCATAAGTCGGAAATATCATAAGTAGGCAATATCATAAATCGTCAATAACATAAGTCGTATCTTCCTTCGTTACTATTTGTTAATTATCACAAATGATTTGGAAATATAGTGAAGAAGTTTGCTGTTATCTTCTC
The DNA here is from genome assembly GCA_903632075.3 of Acanthosepion pharaonis. Taxonomy (NCBI): domain Eukaryota; kingdom Metazoa; phylum Mollusca; class Cephalopoda; order Sepiida; family Sepiidae; genus Acanthosepion; species Acanthosepion pharaonis. The sequence continues at coordinate 450,534 of CAHIKZ030005098.1, read as the reverse complement.
AACAGTTTTGAAGTAATTATTCTCTTACAAATACTGGCTCACAAGGATGAGGATTCTAGTTTTCCTTACCTTTGAAAACCTAATTGAGATGGAGTTATGCTTTTCGGAAAAGTATTTGCTCGAAAGTGAACGCAGCAGAATAGAACGTGATTTGAACTCTAGTCGCTGAATCCACTTTGCCGATAAGCATTACTACAAGCGCACATCCTTCTCTCGCTAGTATTACATATTCACTTGTAGTTTTTTTTTTTGCTCTGTTTTTCTCACATTTCAGCTATCTGTCTTCTGTCGCTTAAAATTCGCAACTATTTTTTTCCATCCGACTCTCTCACTCTGTCCTTTTTACTCAATTTTGCTTTTTTTTCTTTGTTTTTTTTTGCTCAACGAAGTTATTCCCCTTAGTCTTCTTTCTTCAACGTATCTTAAAAACAAAAGTCCTTTTACTTTCTACCCTTTCTCTTTTCCTTTGCCACTCTCTTTTTGCGCTCGTCTTCTCACTCATACACTCCTGTATTTCCTTTGTTTAAAACTCTT
>CAHIKZ030005098.1:390000-432500 GCA_903632075.3 Acanthosepion pharaonis | reverse complement strand
ACACAGTCACACACACACGCGTACACACTTTATATATATATATATATATATATATATATATATATATATATATATATATATTTGTCCGTGTGTATGTGAACACCAAGACCGACCACGAAAGCTTAAATTCATATATATGTGTGTCCCTGTTTTCAATGTGATCATGTGTACGTAAGTGTGTGAGGGCGTTTGTGTGTGCGGTCAATTCTCAGGCTTGCTCGTTAGTGTCATGTGTTCGATATTCAGAAGTTGTTTAGAATGAAGATCTCGTTCGAAATATGAACAAAATTCGTATTTGTAGGTATGCTATTTGTAAACTTATACGGCTTTTGATTAATAACTTTCTTTTTGTGCCCGTAGGGCTTTGTTTTTGAAGATGTAAGGGTCGGCATCACGCGAAAAAAATTAACTTTCTCTTTAGTTGTCGTATTATCTCGTCTTTCCCGTGTCTCGCCCAATTTTCATTGCTTCTCCAAAATCATTCTGAGTGGAAAATCGAACCTGAGTTAATGATGAGTTTTATCCTCATTTGCAAGTACTCAATGAAATTATCACACACATCTTTTCCATTTTTGTTTCTATGTGTGAATTCATAGCATCAGGATCCAGAGACTGTTTGACCAACACAAAGACTGACCAAAATTCATGTTAAAAAATAAAAAAGTTGATAAAAAAAAAGAAAACTACTGACAAAAGTTCATTTTCTCCATCAAGACATTCATTTCTGTAGTTCACTGCTACCAGTATGTAGAAATGTTTTTCTCCTGATGATGGGCATGCTGGCCGAAACTAGTCGAGGTATCTAAATTAAATAATAATAAAAACGAATTAATATTGATATACAACACAGTGAGTCTGAAGATTTTAATTTTTAATATTTTTATTCTTCAATATATATATATATATATATATATATATATATATATATATATATATATATATATAACAACTTTGTTTCAGCCATGTTTCATTGAAAATGGCCGGCAAGGAAGATTTCATTAATCTTTTATTGGAATATTCCAGTATTATAACAGTTTTTAAGGGTTAAAGATTATAAAAATTGCCGAAAGTAATTATTTTTCCGAGATCTTTCGGCTAGTTCTTTAGGCATTATCAATATCCTTCATAATGGCTATAGAGCTGGCCGAAAGCACTTGGAACAATAACTTTAGGCAATTTTATATTCTCTAACCCTCAAAAAAGAAAAAAAAAATGATAGAATGGTGAGAAAAAAAACCCTCAATAAAGCATTAATTAAATCTTCATGGTTGATCATTTTCAACAAAGCACACATACAGACAGAAGCACACATATACAAATACACAGATACAAACACACACACACACACACACACACATATATATATATATATATATATATATATATATATATATATATATATATAGGTTTCGCTGAAAATGTCGACCATGAAGATTTAATAAATCTTTTATCGATTTTCTTCCAGCATTCCAACATATATATATATATATATATATATATATATATATATATATATATATGTCAAAAAAATGATTCTTGTCCGTTTCATAATGTATGACGTCATTTGCTTACACTTGGATACACCATGAGCAGATATAAATGTACGTGAGAGAATCATGGAAGATTGTAATTCAAAGACAGTAAAATCGACATTACTAACCGAATCCTGCTCTGTGACCGAATCGGTTAAGGCCCGTCGGGCTAAATGACGGTTCCGTATAGGATACATGTTCGATTCCTGTCGGAGGACGAATATGAAAATTTCCCCGACATTCCGGCTGTTAAATGTTGTTTAATACTGTTCATTATAAACAGAGCATTTACTTAAATATTTGTATCTATAAAAAGAATGTATAAACATAAAAAATTCTTAATATATATATATATATATGTGTGTGTGTGTGTGTGTGTGTGTTCAGAGATAGAGAGATATATACATACATACATACGAACATACATAAATAGCGGACCACTCGTATTTGTGAAGGATACCCGTCTAATATGGTGGCTAGTCAATCCCTATTGCAGAAGCTCGCTCAGGCACATTTGGTGTTAGCTCAATTTGTAGTTTCTACTGCAACTATGCTGAGCAGACCTTAGTTACAGCTTCTGGTAAAGAGTGTGTAATCTAGCGTGATCAACAATGTGAACAAGGCCAAGACCTCGGCCCCGATCACTTGTTGCTTCGTGCTACAATTCCGTCGACCCAATTTCAGTTTTTGCTGGGACTGACCGCGATTCAGAATAACATCAGGAAACTGGTGGGATTCGAACACGGGACTCATGGTCAGAATGCCATCGTTCTAACCACTCAACCACGCATCTATTCATCCATATATCTATACATGCATACATACAATAGTCGCCACCTCGACCTCAAGTATCATCATCACAGCATATATCCATATGGTTACTAAAAAAATTATCTGCCAGAAAAATATGCCAAAATCGGAGTAATCATTAAATTTTGTCGCGAATTTTCAACTGGAAATTTTTCAGCATTATTCGTATATAAAATATTAGTATAATAAAAGAATAATAATGTATCAATATATGAATATATCAGTTTTATAATATTTAATGATTATCTATCTCAATCTGTTCATATCAATCTATAGCTCTACCTATCTATCTCAGTTTGTCCATATCTATCTATCTAAACGTGTTTAGCTAGCTATCTACTGTCTGTCTGTCTGTCGAAACGTGTTCATCTATATATCTATCTATCTATCTATCTATCTATCTATCTATCTATCTATCTATCTACCTGTTTGTTTGTCTGTCTGTCTAAACGTGTTCATCTATCTATATGTCTGTCTGTCTAAACGTATCTATCTATCTATCTATCTATCTATGGTGGCATTATTAAAGCTTACAATTATTATTTTGCACCATGAAAATGGCAGTAATATGTTCAAAATTCGTAACTGTTCTACTCTTTAAGTTCCTTTGACATCTTATAAGAAAAAATAAATTCCAGTCTACGAATCTATTTCTCTACGGGAAAGTACCGAAAAGAAAAGTGTACGAACCATACATATGATTACAGTTATTGAGGTACAGGAAAGTTAGTTGTATGGAGAATATTGATGCCCGGGTATAGTTCTCGCTACTTCATGTTGCTATCGAGTTTCTACCGTAACTGTTGTATATGTGTCGCGAGAGAAATTGTCGAGTGAAGTTCAAACTTGGCTCGATCTCTTTCTTTCACTGCCGTGTCCGTTCACATGGAAGAGGCACGGATCCGGTTTCATCCGGCTAAGGCATGAATAGCTGAAGCAGCTCTACATCTTTCACTGGTAACGACCATAAGATAAAGAATATATTGAATGCGTTTGTAAAATTCGTGGCACACCCTTAACTAAGTTTTTCTTTATTCTTTCTTTTTTATTCTTGGCGTGGGGGATGTATTGCTGGCTCTGCACGGGACATCAACTTTTAAAACTATTCATGTTCATAGGGTAACAAAATCGTCCAATCCTATATTGTTCGTACCTGTAGAAGATTATAATTCGACGAAAGCATTCACTCCGACACGCGCGCGTGAAAACACACAAACACACACACGCACACACACACACACACATCACAGCCTGCCGCAAGTAACTGCCTGTCGCCTCTGAGTGTTGAGTTCAATGTTCACGTATATATATATATATATATATATATATATATATATATATATATATATATATATATATATATATATATATATGATGTATTTTAGGATATTCCATCGCAAACGTGTCAAAATCGGCATTTTGCAATGCTTCACTATCGCCTGATGCGTATATTATATATATATATATATATATATATATATATATATATATATATATATATATATATATATATATAGAAACTAGCTCAGGGTGTCAGATATCGATTGACATTACATTTGAATATTTGAAGATTATTGTCATCGGTGAAGGGAGTTCCAGAAACGGGAAGAAGTGTGGGAGAAGAAGCTTTTTGAGAAGAAGCGACGGTTACATTTAACCGTTTTGACAGTGAATAGGGGGATCCGAGATGACAGCCTAGTAGCTCGCTTAAATTCATGCAGTCTGGGAACCAGCGAAAGTAGCTTGTCGTAACAGTTGCTGAGAAAATATTTGTTCAAGAGACAGAGGGAGGTCACTGCACGTCTGTGGGATAGCGATTGTAGACTAGATGCAAGATTAGGACCTATCATCTTACATATTCGTCTCTGGAATTTGTCAAGGACCTTGAGATATACAGCGGGACACCAGACCATATATGAGAGTAATATTTCATGCAAGGACGGTGTTTGATTTATATATTTGAAGGGTGGACACATGGCACAGTGGACAAAAGCGTTAGTTAGATCCAGTGTCATGACCCAAAGAGTGTGAGTTCAATACCCGGTTAAGGCAGTGGAGAACTTTCAGAGGCAAATTAACAGGAGATCACTGATAACTGACAGTCTACCCCAGTGAGCGAAATAAAGGGTCCAGTTCGACATTCCAACCCCTTGAAGAAGGCTGGAGCGTACAACGGTCGAAACGTTGTAATAAATATGGCGACAAAGATGAGGATAATAGTCCGAATAATGTAAATAATGTACATAATACCTTATCTCGGAAATATAGACAGATGCCTCGAAGAATTTACCGAAGAGTGGCAGAAGACTGATTGGACGGTAGTTAGACGGGTCAGAAGAGTCAACAGAGTTTTTAAAGACATGCGCAACAGATAAGGACATTCAACAGGCTGGAAAGCAAGAATCAGTGAGGTAGTAGTTGTAATGTTTAGAGAGGACAGGAGCCAATTCAGGAGCACATTTCTTCAGAACAATGGTCAGTATCCCGTCCCCACCACTAGCCTTATGGGAATCTAATTTAGAGATGATGTACATTAACATCGTTTGTGTTATGTGCATCTCACTCAGTAGAGCCTTAATTTTAGGGAGGAAGTCCGGTGTGGGTACACCGGATGAGTCTATCATTGAATTGGATGAGAACTTATGAGCAAAGCATTCAGCCTTATCAGCTGAGGAGGTCAGAACCACAAATTGGTTCAATAAAGTGGGTATTGAGGGTTTGACGTTGTTCAGCACGCTTTTGCGGAGCCGCCAGTAATCTTTTCAACCAAATGTGCGAGACTCATTACGTTGATTCATTCTTTCAGCAAATAGTAACTTTGCTTCTTTGAGGACATGCTTGTACTCCTTGCGAGCAGCGACAAAGAGACTTCTGTTGTAATCAGAGATGTCTATCCGGTATAGACGGAAGTAGCGATTCCTGTGGGTAAAAGCTGTCGCATAAGAAGCTGAGAACCAAGAGAATGAGTGCGATTTCACTTTATATTTTCCTGTACGGGTGAACCCCATCTTTTATCCAGAATGAGACCTCAGAGGCATATTTTTGGATGGGGAGATTAAAGACAGTATTCCAGGGGACATCAGGAAGGAAAGCTCGGAACGAGACAAAACTGCTCGTTGATAATAAAAAGATGTTCTGTTGGTAGCAGTTTCTTTACTGGGAGAGGAGCAGAAGAAGATGGAAACTTACGGTATGATCAGAGTTGCCAATGGAGCAGAGCTGCTTGGCACAAAACTCTCTCGAATCTCCAGAAGCCTTACTATCATAGTTGCTGGGGAAATGCGTAGGAAAATCAACCATTTGTGTGAGAGATTGAAAAGTTAAGCGTTTTTATGCTAGGGAGATCAGTTAAGAGAGTTTTAGCCATTTGGTTTGGTGAACATTGAAGTCAGCAAACACAATATGTAATATGCAGATGGATTTTGAGAGATAGTCTTGTCTATCTTATCGGAAATGCAATCGAGTGCACGACAGTCTTCAAAGGATGAAGAGCGCTAGAGAAAGAAAAGATAGCTGATAGATTTGAAGAGAGATAGACGGAGACGTATTAATGGTCTGGAGATTTGAGGGAGATTTCCCTAGCCAGGGGCATATGGTCTCATGCGTAAACTCTCAGAGTTTGTACTATTGTGATTATGTTACGGAGGTTTTCTTGCTATTGCTAGAGTGTGAAGATGGCTCCACCGGTAGCATTGTGCACCAAGGAGGAACAAAGAGCAGTGATTCGAATCTGCAGAAAAATTGCTAGCTATGTTAAGCCTGTTCGTCACTACCATCTCATGAGCTTGCTGAATTGTTTTGTCAGTCGAGGTTGACAGGCATCATGCTCATTCTGCGTATGTCACGCCTGTCCGTTCACTTTAATACTTCTCGATTCGCTCATACAAAACTGTACGCAGTAGTGCGCTGTCTTTGTACTGCGTTGAAAATCTCGGATGAGTTTTATTCCCTGACATACATTCCGACCAGCGAAATTGGTTCACTGCTATTTGTTCCTCCTTGGTGCACACTGCCAGTGGAGTGGCTATGTTTACACTGCAACAGCAGCAAGAAAACTGTCGCGTTCAATTTCAAACATCGATGACATGACCACCTGTTTGACTTTGCAGAATTATTTGTAGAATGTCTCCAAACATTGTGTCCAAAATGCACTTTCTTGTTCTCATTGACATTATAAAGAAATAAGGTGTAAGAAAAGTAATATATGACTTAATTACAATATATATATATATATATATATATATATATATATATATATAGGAAGAAATATAGTTTTATGGTGTTCAATATTTATGGAATTAAGTGCTCAATATCAGAGATAGATCGTATGTTAATATAAATATAAAAGTGAAAATTGAAATCTACTCACAGAGACGACAAGCTGTTTCATGCTGGGCGCAATCGTCAGGCGGCCTGACAATTGCGTCCAGCATGAAGCAGCCTGTCGCTTCTGAGTGTTGACTTCAATGTTCACGTTTATATTCGTATTTATATATGTGTTTTTGTTTGTGTGTGTGTGTGTGTGTGTGTGTGTATTGATGTAATTGGAAAGAACAGTTAGATTGATGATCCAAAGGTTTTTATATATATTTTTTTTAATTTTTAAAAAACGGTGCTCGATACAGAAGTAGAGCTTGAAGTTATAATTATTTTAAAAAAAATAAGATTCCATCGCGTCACGGAATTTACTATTTCGAAACTGGTCCACAATTTTAATTTCAATATCAAACATTTAATTTAGATGACCGTTTCATTCTCAAGCGATGTTTGGAATAACTTATCGAAGAAATGTTTTACTCATTTATAGTTTGGAAGTGGAGGTGTAATCTGGGGTTTGTTTTTCATTATCAAGGGGTCTCTGCTTTGGTACAAGTAGGAATGTTTATTATATGTCAAGTTTTTGGAGTTGTGTAAGTTTGGTTTGGGGGACTTTTCTTTGTTTACTATGATCATTTCTATCAGACTCTGTTGTTTTTATTAGTATCTGCTAAAACTCATACTGATTGATATTCTAGTTATAGTCTTTTTGGTATTTATTTATTTGTTTTCTGTTGATGATTTCTTAAAGGGATGCGAACATATATATATATATATATATATATATATATATATATATATATATATATACGTTACACCTATCTGATCACAGCTCCATTAGAACACATTTAAAAACATAAACAAATTTACCAGACTCCATTAGGAACATACTAGTAGAAAACACAAATATATTAACTGCATCTATCTGAAAAAAAAAGAGTAAAAATAATGGAAGCTTTAATCATAAAAAAGAAAAAGCCAACGCTTAACAAAATTAACTACGAACAAAGCCACAATTTGCTAACCGTATTCGGAAATTAAAAAACATCCCTACTACACACTAAGACATACACAGAACGCACACACTCAATTAAGCTGAAAAATCGAATCATTCTTGATAATGGCTAAAAGTATAGCCGAAAGCGGTCGGAAATATAAAACATTTGGACAGATCTTACACACCCTTTGTCCAGAAAAGAAAGCTCTTGTTCGAACACAAGAAAAATTAAATGAAAAGCTTAACCGTAGTAACTTGTCTGTTATTTTTAATGAAACATGCATATATATATATATATATATATATATATATATATATATATATATATAGAGAGAGAGAGAGAGAGAGATAGATAGATAGATAGATAGATAGATAGATAGATAGATAGATATGGTGGGTCATATACATTTTATTTTAATCAATTTCACAATAAGATATTTAATAGATTTTTTTTTATTAATGTACATTAACTTGGTGAAATATTTTTTCTAAGCGTTTCACCCTAAACAAAGCAGGAAGCAACTAGCATTTCATATATATATATATATATATATATATATATATATATATATATATATATATATATATATAATTGCATGCATTATTCGCGATGTGACTCTATTTACGTTTGTATGTAGCAAAAAAGGAGATAGCTTCCTCTAACGTCCAACCAACTTGTTTGTCCATCCATCTATTTACTCCTCCGTCTTTCACTTTCTTTGTTATCTGCCTTGTTTATTGATTTTTAAAGCTGTAAAAATTTACTCACGTCCCACTCGTTTCTGAAAACCCATAGCGAAAAATGTGTTCTTATTCCTCGACCACTTATCTAGCCGTGACTCAATAGTTAGCTCCTTAAATTTAACAGCACAAAGATAAAATTCCTTCGCCTTTCACTATATCATTGCTAAATGAATGAGTAGGCTAATATACACTACTTCACGCAGTAACATTCACTTATATGTATTTGCAGTCAGGCTGGTTTATACAAATGGTAGCATACTTTTTTTTTCTAATTCTGTCCCTTTTCTACATCTCTTTTCCTCCTCTTTTATGTTTTTAAACGTATCTTTTCCAGTTCATATTTGCGCAGATGCACACACACACAGACACTTTCGGCTAACATGAGCCATCCTCACAGTTGGTCCTATTAGACAGATATTAGTTGATAACACGATGATACTCACACATACACAGAGTAAAAAGAACCTTCAGTTATTGGAATCAATCTACATTAAAATGAAGCAACCCACACTCAACCAACAAACCAGTCACAATCACATTACATTGCATGTAGACATTGGTTTTGTTGTAATATTTCGGTCTATCGCGTGGTATGACATCATAGAACCGCATCTTGAACTTACGATCCACGTCTGCTACTCCGCGACCGTTATCGACGCATAGCAATCTTCTATGACAAAATAAGAAAATATCATCTTTGATGGTGGATATCTTTGTTTCACGTCTGCATAGCCATTCTGACTATGGCTCATGTGAGCCGAAAGCTTAGTGTCAACATAATAAAAATATCCAAATTTTGGACAATTTTTGCCTTTATTTTCACCAGAAATTAAAGCAAACATTCGAACATTATAACAGCCATGATTAGACATAAAAGGCATTCATTGTCTGCTATATTAAACAACAACAACAACAACAACACACACACACACACACACACACACACACACACACACACACACACACACATATATATATATATATATATATATATATATATATATATATATATATATATATAAAAATAAAGAACAGTAAGGTATATAATCCGGTGTTCTTATTGATATTTTTATTTTTAGAAAATAGTGCTCAATATAAATTTACAAAGTATTAATATTATAAATTAACTGATTTAAAATATGTTTTTTCTCTACACAGTTATAACCATGACAAAATTAAATTCCAAGCTTTTAGCTTCAATTTTTTTGAAACATGTTTATTACTGTGCGGCAAAAAATATATTTTAAATCAAAATAATTATATATATATATATATATATATATATATATATATATATATATATATATATATATATATACACACACACGCATCTTACTTATTATGAAACACAGATTGTGTGTTTGTGTGTATGTCTGTACGTCTATATATTGGATCGGATTTCCTACATTTTTCAACCGATGTCAACAAAACTTCACAGGACTACGTAAAATTTACTTGCGGTGGTTCTGACAGCGCCAAAAATTGGAAAAACACAATTGTTTTTGCACAAAATCAATTTGAAAACACAATTAAGAGGGATCGCGAGAATGAAAGGGGGACAACTCATATCAAGTTATACTTATTAATATCGAGTTATACTTATTATAAAACCCAGGTTGGTTTTGTGTGTGTGTGTGTTCGTTTATATATGGGATCAGATTTTTTACATTTTTCAACCGATTTCAACAAAACTTCACTTTTTTTGGCAGGTAGTGTATCTTATTGTCTTGCACACTTTTTTCTTTATTTTTACATTCAGAATGCTTTAAAAATTCCATTTACAAGACAATTGTTTATAATAAAATTCTATTCAATCGGTAGACTCACAACGATTGAAAACAATGTTTTTGTTTGAGTTTAGGTTTGATCAATACGTAAAAATATAAATAAAAAAAATAAATAAAACTAATTAAGACATGCGTGTTCGTCAACCTTAAACAATAATCTTTGTCAATTTTATTTTTCAGTCTTTATGATGGTTGATATTTGAGCTATCTCTTACTGTTACATCCCCGGGCAACGCCGGGTTCTCCTGCTAGTATATGTATAAGTACCGGGTGTAACAGCAAAATTGTCAAATTGTTAGATTAATATTTGAACCCGTGTATGTTAGAAATGTTTAAAGGTATCTTATTATAATTTTCCGAGTCTTTTATAAAACTACTGGACACTACTTTGAACAATATGAATATATTTTAACTCTAACTTGACATTATGACCCCACCCCTTTGCTCTTGCTACATCCTGTTGCAGTTTTCCTCTCTACTGTTCCCACTTTTACAAAAAAATTTCACCGTTCACTTGATGGTTCTTGAATTAACTTTGACAATGGGAACGAGAGTAGGAACGTTAATGCGGGAATGATCTTTTTCCTCTCACCATTGCTCAGTTGGGAAAACAGTGTCGTTCACATTGTTTTCGAGTGATCCTTACCATAAACGGTGCCTAGATGATTAAACATCTTATCTGAAACCTGGATAAAAGAAATTCAACTGGTTTATAGTTTTTAAGACATTAAACATATATATATATATATATATATATATATATATATATATATATATATATATATGTGTGTGTGTGTGTGCGTACATGTATATATATATATATATATATATATATATATATATATATATATATATATATATATATATGCAGAAATAAATTATAAAGTGTGCTATGGTTATGGGATAAAGTGCTGAATATCAGAGATAGAGCGTATATAAATATAAAAGTAAACATTGAAGTTAACATTCAGAGGTAACAGGTTGTTTCATGCTAGGCGCAATCATCAGGCATGACGATTGCGTCTAGCATGAAACAGCCTGTACCTCTGAGTTTTGACTTCAATGGTCCTGAATATATATATATATATATATATATATATATATATATATATATATAATATGCTCATATATATATATATATATATATATATATATATATATATATATATATGTATGTATGTATGACACCTCTTCATATTTCAGTGTCGTTTCTATATTAATTTTTCATCCGTCTTCGGGTGGTTTATTCACAGTAAATGATCGGAATGATTTTAAAATCTTTCACATTTTATGCCGATACATAAATGTTTTGGTTTCTTTTGTACACAAAATCGAAATAATTATTATAAATCGACTGTTGGCATATTTCCGAAATCAGTTTTCAAGTAGGCGGACCTTTTCTACTCATGAGACAATTTCGTTTACCACCTCATTCTTCTTCTTCTTCTTATTATTATTATTATTATTATTATTATTATTCTTTACACACGACTCTGAAGTTATAAAATGTATGTAGCTTCTCATAGATAGAGTTCATATCATCAAATTTGTAGCCAACAGTTTTTTTATCTGAACAAAATCTCGCGAATATTGGTGTTGTACGTAGCATTTCCAGCTTAAACCATTTCCGAGGGTCTACCTATAGATTGGTGGATGAACCATGTCTTCAAATATTGTACATAAAAAATGCGATAGTTTTGGGTTAAATGCTTTTACCCATATATTATTATTTAGAATATAATCCTGACAATGACTTTCTGAATGAATGTCATTATTTATTAACATAATAAACGGATATTTATTGAAAAAGGCATCTTTTCTTGAATGTACGCGGTTTTGTAACGTTAACTGACGCGGAAACAATGTTTTTATTGAAAAATGATGTTCATTATTCGGACTATTGTTCTTATCTTTGTCGCCATATTTATTACAACGTTTCAGCCGTTGTACGCTCGGGACTTCTTAAGGTTGTTGGAATGTCGAAATGAACCCTTTATTTCGCTCACTGGGGTAGACTGTTCTAGTTCCACGTGCCATATTTAATGCATGTCAGTTATCAGTTATCTCCTATTAATTCCCACTCTCCATGTTCTCCACCGCCTTAACCAGGTTTTGAACTAACAGTCTTTTGGTCCTGTCACTGGATCTAGCCAACGCCTTTATCCACTGTGTCACGTGTCCTTGAGGAATATAGACCGATAATGTTGTTCATTTTATTTAATAAATAGAATATATGCAGATTTTTTTTAATTGGTGTTACTGATAATAATTAAGGTGACCATGTTGGTAATATTCACCCCAAATATTTCAATGGAATATTAATATTCTCTCTACAGTAGCTTATTAGCCATGCTCATATTAATAAAATATGATCCAAACATGACTGGTTTTAATGATTTGTCTTTCACTGTTTTTTTAATCAGTACTATATTTTCAACAATATTTAAAAACAAAAACATGCTCATAATTTCTTGGCAAACGATTTTCATTAAAAAAAAAACATTTTTCTCTGTGATATTTTATTGAATGCAATAGCATTCTAGCAATTTGACTATTAGAAATCTTCTGCAGTATGTCCTTTACACAGTGCCATGTTAATAAGAATTTTAACGGTGATATAATGAAAGAGAAATATATGTCTTGAAAACTGTCTCCTTTCTTAACACTTAATCAGATCTTAACTCTGAAGATTTTCAAAAATCCATAAGTTGCTGATAAAAACCCGAAATCTTTTTCGAGCGGTGAATATCTTTCAAAACAAATAGAGACAGAAAAAATCTCTTTAGAAACAAAGAAAAGTGTACTGAACTGTTCCGTGATGTCTGTCATCCTGTATAGCAGCGAAAGTTTGTCAATTTCCTCAAAGATGAAGAAGAGACTTGAAGCAATATAAACGTTGGTCTACAGAAGGAAGCTGAGGATACCATGGACCGAACATGTTAACAACAACGAGCTTTTAGAAAAAGTGGAAACAAAACGAACACTTATATTTAACATCAGGAATAGGTATTTGAAATTTCTGGGGCACGTAATAAGTAAAGAGATCTTATAAAAAGGCAGATTAAGAGAAAAGAGGGACATTGGAAAACAACGAGTCACATACTTGACGAGCATGCGTAAATCGATAGTACAGCAGAGTCTGTGAAAGATAGCAAAAAGCCAGAACTTAAGAGCTACTAGTGTCACGAAGACTGGAGGGCAATTATAGCCTACGTCCAGAAGGGAGACGGAACATAAATATATATATATATATATATATATATATATATATATTGAAGATATTTCCAGAAAACGTGTTGACACAACAAAACTCTACATTTGATTGTCTGCCGATTGGTTCAAGATCTCTCAGATCAGTAATATTCAAACATTTAATTAAATGACATTTTAAGTAACTGTTAACTGATTTTCCACAGAAAAAATTAATCATCTTCACTTTCTTCTTAGGAAACAATAAAAAAGAAATAAACAAAATGTAAATTATATTTCAGAAACTGACAAGGCTTCGTTCAAGACAATCAAGGTAAACTTCAGTCATTTAATTTTGAAGTATCCATTTTATTTAATTTTAGAAAGCATTAATTCAATTATCCAGTTTCTTTTATCATTAAAGATACAATTATAAATCCATAGTTACATTGATAAATTTAGAGCGCACTGACGGAAAGATAATTCAGTTTTAACAACAATATTATATTTTTTAAATTAAAAAAATATCTCCTTTTGTATCAATGACCTTAATTCTGCTGTATATATTAATAAGAGTGCTACAATATTATATATTTAAAAAATTACATTAAGTAATTAAGATGTGCTAAAAACCATTCGCACACGCTCACACACACATATACACACACACGCAGACACACGCAATTAAAATATACAAAAGTTACTTCATTTGCATAAATTGGAAAAACTAAGTAAAAAATTTCAATTTAAATCGAGTTAAAGTATCAAGGCCGGTTTCATCCTCAAGTGAAGTTTTAGGAAACTATATTCCTAAATTTTCGTTTGAGGATGAAATATATGTTTTGGTTATATAGTCTAACCGATTTCATTCCTTTCTATTTGTTTATTTGTGTGCATGTTTCCATCATATTTTCTAATAAAAATCCAACATTGCGATAACAGAAAATCTACCAAAGAAAGTGCGATGTTTAAAAAAAAAATAAAAATAAATAAATCTAAATTTAACATTCTCAGCGTCCCATCTCCTTCATGTGCATGTGTATTCGCATCGCCTTAAACGTCAATTTGGTCCGATGATGTCGTAAAGGACGAAACTCTTCACATGAAACCATTTCCACTTTTTCATAGTTTTTGATTAAAATTGTTCTTGATATGAATAATTTCAAATAACGATTTTCAATATATATATATATATATATATATATATATATATATATATATATATATATATATTATAAATTAATTGATTTAAATTTTTTTTTTCCGCTACACAGTTCCAACCATGTTTGTTTGTGGATTCGGTAGTCATAAGTAGTATCTGGCACAAGGCCACCTTTTAATAAACCAGCATGCAGGCTACCGGGTCTGCAACAATGTAACCTAATATACATACTTATACTTGATGTAAAAATAATCCTACATACTATAAGGGATTCTAATACATTTAACTGTTCCTAATAAAAATTAAAAATGAGAATATTTCAAATCGTAGTTACATGAAAAGTATTCTAATCTGAACACCCGCGAAAATCTTTAAAATTACAAATAGAAAAAAATGCCGTAAAAATTTTTTGCCGTTAACAATAATTTAAAAAAAAATCCAGATGACATGCATTCAACAGATGTCCGTTTTCATTGAAAAATACATCCCTACCCCTTACCAAAATGTAACTAATAACCGATACAATGATGCAGACATAAGGAAACCCAGAAACCCCTTGTCCAGTTGAAGTAGATTTATCTGTAACCATGGAAACGTGATTTTAGCTGTGTCTTTAAAACCCAGTAATTTTAAAAGTTACTCCAAAATTCGCTTGAGGATGAAATGGAACTAATGTCTTTAATTTAATTGCAAAATTATATTCGTGGATTTTAGCTTCCATTTTTGAAACATGGTTAGAACTGTGTAGCGGAAAAAACATATTTTAAATCAATTAATTTATAATATTAATGCTCTGTAAATTTACATCGATCACTATTTTGTAAAAATAAAAATATCTATAAGAACACCGGATTATATATCTTACTGTTCTTTCTTTTATTTATATACATATATATATATATATATATATATATATATATATATATATATATATATATATATATATATATATATATTTCTGTATTTATATTTCTGTATTTATATTTCTGTATTTATATATTTTGGGTTAAATTATTTTGCTTGTTTTTTTATTTATTTTATTTTTTTATTGCTTATCTTATATATTTATTAAATTATTTATTTTGATTTTTATTTTAGTCGGTGTTTTTATTAATGTAGTAAAAATTTGTTTATATCGCTTATTTAATAATTTTGTTTTGGTTTGGGAAGATAATTAAAGATATTTATTCAATTTTGGGGCTGATTTTTGTAGTTTATTCTAACTATTATTTTGGCGGGAACATTTTTCAATTTATTTTTTTAATTTATGTATTTATTTGGATTGATTATCTTTATTTGTTTTTTTCTAACGGTTAGTTTATCGGGATCAATTTGTTAGCTTATTTATTTATTTGGATGAATTTAGGTCAATTTATTTTACCTGTTATTATTTATTTGTTATACTGTATATTTTCCCTTTTCGGTTTTCGATTTTTTAAGTGACGTAGTTTTTTTTGTCGTTATAGTTATTTTTTATACTATATATATATATATATATATATATATATATATATATATATATATATATATATATATATATATATATGGGGGGGTGCGTATGTGTGCGTAATAATAATAATAATAATGATAGAAACAAACAAAATGATGGACGTAACACGTAATAGTTTTCAACTCTGAGAGAAGAGCGATTAAAAAAAAAAAAAAATCACAATATTTGACAATGTTAAAATGGCGAATTTCCCTAAGAGGTTTACTGAGGGGAACTAATCAATTAAAGGAAATTTTCAAGTTGAACAAGACCATCATCATATTAAGCACGTTTCAGTTGCTTGCCTTCACGCGGGCGGCGTTTCTTTACATTTGACGCGTTCATTACCAGTACAGACGTTTTTTTCTTTGCAATCAATGCTCAGTGGTGAAAATGCACTATATAAAATCCGCTACATTCTTTATCCCTATTGTTCAATGTGATAAAGTTAGTTAACTTTTTAATGAGAAAAACTCTCAAGATGATGTTGATAATTGGCGCAAAACATTGTTGATTTATTTAACATGGAAAGGTCTATTATGACATGTCTTTAATTTGTTTTTCGATACTTTCTGCTTCCTTTCAATTTTAAGAATTGGATTGGTCAACTAAAGTGCAGATGATATATTATTGTACATAATTATGTTTCAGTAAGTTGGGTATTTTCTATGAATACTATCTTATGTAAATTTAAATATGGTAGAGAGGGGGGTATGACACACAATCATATATATATATATATATATATATATATATATATATATATATATATATATATATGTGTGTGTGTGTGTGTATTAAAAACTACAATACAGAAATTAAATTAAACGCACTGAAGCCGAGAGGCCAGGTTAGGACCATAACATAGTAAATACTTTATTATATTTTATAAAAATCTCAAATATCAGATCAGATAATAGACCAAAATTCACTATTTTAATTTGATTCAAATACACACGAACTATCTCTGACTCTGACTCTCTCTCTGTCGTTTACTCTCTCTCATATATATCAAAAATTAGGAAAATGTTTAAAATTCCCAGCATCTCTCGTTCGTGCGCACGTGTAATCGCACTAACGTAACACATTTAATTGTATTTAGTCCTTAAGGATGAAACGCGTCACACGAAATCTTTTCCCCTTTTCATATATTTTCTCCAATTTTGTTTTTCATTTATTATATTCATATATATATGCGTGTGTATGCATTCGTAAGCGCGAGAATCGTTATATTTGATATATCATGTCTCTTCAGTACGTAGGCGATAATTACTCTTCCCACATATCTTTTCTTTATCATCTAAAAATTGCCAAAAGCAAGTGATACCACGTTGCCTTCTCTCGATTTCGAATTCAGTTTTGACCTTCTCTTAGACGGGTCAATATTCAAAGCTAGAGAACACATAAAATCCTGCTATTTAACCCATATCTTAGGGGGAGGTGAAGAGAAAGATTTATTTCCCAGCCGCTTTGTGCGGAAGTACTCGCATCTGTATCAGTTCCATGAGTTTCGGTAAAGTTACAGGAGACAAGCATGCCTTATTTTGTCAGTGATACTCACAGTTGTTTTCTGACCAGTATAGCATTTATTCTATTTGAAATAATTAGATCTGTAGGACACTTTTCAGTACAAAATATATTTCAAGCAATATTGCGAACTGATTATTACAAAGTTTGGTTAACTTTTGCACGAATTGAAGAAAATTTAATAAATGGAAATTGTGTTGCACGTATTTCCCTAGTAAAGTAATGGATGACTCAAGCTTACTGATTATCAGGGTTGGAAGGAGCACCATTTTTTCTCAATTTAAATTAATTCCCGTTAGTTCTGTGGGGTGAGAATAAGCTGGATATTTCAAACACCCTATTTAATTTATTATAATTTCATATGTTTCTTACTTTTATTGTTATATATTTTCTTGTGTATTATATTAGTCTTATAGGTTAAATAAAAATGAGAAAAATTTATTTCGAATTTTGAAAAAAAAAAATTTATATATATATATATATATATATATATATATATATATATATATATATATATATATATATATGTATTGGACAGCAGATCATTATTCAAACATATATAATTAAAATAAAATCTTCTGAAATATTATTGTTATATTTTTAGATCCATAATGATTATGAAATTCGTTGTGAGCATTTGGATGTTGTTTAGATCGGATAGGTTCTTCTGGATAGTGGAGGTTAGGGAGCTCGTAGGTAGTATTATGTATCTGTTCTTGTATAAAGTATTATTATAGATGATGTTATGTTTGTTGTGGTTGTATATAATTGTATGCCTTTCTTGCTATGTTGTGGGTGAAGTGATATCGGTATTGTAGGATTTTGAATGTTTTTTCTTTGTATGTTTCTTCGTTAGCAAAATATAGGAGACTGCAAATTCGTAATGCTCTTAAATAGAATCCTATAATTATACCAGATTTAATTTTAGTGGAGTGGTTTGAGTAGAAGTTGACCAACTTTTTATGCTAGGACCTTTTCTATAAACGTCAAATGTAAGTCCGTTGTTGTTTTTGTGAAATATCTAGAAAGGGAAGAGTGTAGTTGGTTTCAGTTTTAAAGGTGAAGCCTATTGTAGGTTCAATGTTGTTAAGTAACTGCCTCGTCTATCCATCCGAAATAGAAAAACTTCTGTCGTAGAAAGTTTTTGAATTGGTCTCATTGTAGAATCTCTAAAAACAGACAAGCTAAAACTACATACAGTTTTTCAACTCTCTTCTTTTCATTTATACACGCATACATACACACACACACACATATATATATATATATATATATATATATATATATATATATATATATATATATATATATATATATATATATATGTATTAGTACTCCCAGAGATTCACGAAAAATGAGCATACATGATTATAAATGCCAAAATATTAATGAAAATAAATTTCTATCATCAAAACATTTGCGATCGTATTAAGAGGACTTTTTTGTATCAAAATCATTTTCTCAATACTTTTTAAACCCTTAGAAAATTGGGTTAAAAATCTTGATTTTCTGGCATCAACGTTGAACCATAAACTTGTACGGGAAATTTGAATGTCTTTTTACTTTTGCAAGCCAGATAATTCTCTGATACTTTTAACATTTCGACAAATTCTTTTTTCTGTGAGTTTTATATATTTAGTATAAGGACAAGTCCTCTGAAAATTTAAATTATTAATTTTTTGGATCAAACAGGACAAAGAATTGAAGAATATCTGCAGTGAAATGTAAATTGAAAAGATGATTCAATCCCCAATTGGCATTCGAACAAGCTTTGATGCAAATTTTGTTTGAAAAGGATTATTGAAGCGTTAAAAGGGATAAAAAATTCCGAAGAACCTCGTATTAACCTCATCTTTAATGTAAACGTGCGAAGAAGGAAGGGGGTCATGCGTTTGCACTTGCAGTTCAATCAAGCTTTGAAGCTTCTTCCCTATTTTTGTTTGATTATTAGATTTGTAAATAATTCCATACTATTTGAAAGTGATTATGGCCATAGGAAATTTACTGAATATGTAAAGCATTGAAACAATTCCGTCCCGAATAATGAGCATACAAGAAGGTTTTATCCCTGCAATTCTTTTATTAAGAACAATGAAACACTTGCGAAGTACATACCGTAAAAAAGATGAGATGAGGGGTAGTAGCTTAGTATACCAACCGATGATGCATGCAAGCGGGGACGCAGACAGACATTTGTAGACAGGAGGGTACGGGTATACAATTACACCATGTACACCCGGTCAACGCCAGGTACCTCAGCTAATTTATAAATACAATACATTCTGAACAGTATTGCCTTAGAAATATGAATAATAGTTTTTACAAGAATAGGTTAATTTTAAATTTTAATTAGAATAGTTTATAAACTTTTAAATTCTTAAATTTGTAGCTGGAATGTTAAATTTTTCGTTAGGATTTGTTATATACTGATGACCATACACAACATTAACAAAATATAAGTTTGGTAACTAAAGTAAATTTAAAATTTATTCGTCATTTTCTGACATTTCCTCAACATATTATCATCAGATACAATTTCTATAAGTGAACATTAAATGGAAGAATTTGACACGAGTAACTTGTCAATATCTTATCGCGTATAAAACTTTCCATGACAGAAATATAATCCCAGAGTTTCAGACAAAAAAATTTCAAATATAATAAAAATGGTGATGTTGTAGACACTATAATAAAAGTCATAATAAAAGTAATGTATAATATAATAAAAGTCATAATAAATAAAATGCTTTCGACATAGTCTCAAGAAAGCGATTGAATATCACTCTAAAAATGTACGTATATAATGTCTGGTGGTTACAATATATATAACCATTGAAACAGTTCTATACAGAATATTTGTTTGAAGATAAGAGATAAGAAGGCTGCGTAAAAGTTCCCAGAACTGTATGTAAATCAAACTACACCTATTGATTAGAAAAATGTATAGAAAACAGAACGTCATCAAAAATATGGAACAACATATTAACCTCTACACATGTTCTTAATAGAGGGCTGAGTATGAACCGACTGATAGATACAAATATCTAATCCTATTTAAAAATTGTGAATGGCTCAGACCATACGATATCAGTGCTGAGGGGGAGATGTTTACATGAAGAATTAACATAAGATAGTCCCAAATTTTCCATTATCGTTACGCGCCATCGGTGAGAGAAGGAAATGCGTTAGAGTGGTTAACTTAAGGAACAGTCAGTATATTATTCATTGGGATTTAACTTACATTAAGTCGAAATAACCCCTACCAGAATAAGATAGATTGCAGAATAAACACTACCCTTATCATTAGGATTTTGCCTTAGGGAGAAACAAAAAAGAAAATAAGTTCCTCATCTAGACAATTCCTGAAAAGTCATTTGTGTTGATAAAAATCGGATAGCATACATTTAGGAAAGGGTGAATTCTTATATAAGCTTTCTAGGCCAAAAATTAAAGGCATGTCTTCCTCTGTTCAACGTTGACTGAAGCGAGAATCATTCTCCTATGGGAGGGATCACCAACCCTGCCCTACCCCACAACTAGCGAGTGTAGTTGGGCAAGTTAGAAGAAATGAACATTAGAAATTTCATGCAAGTTTTTTTTCTATTTGAAAAAAAGGCTAGATATTGAGGACTATAATATATTATACTTCTTCATGGCATGTGTCCCCCCAGGACGAAGACGATCATGGCTCTCTATTATTTCCTATCGTTTGCAGAGTTTTATAAATTTTGTCTATTTGTTATTTGACCCAAACCTTGTTCCACGATTCATTTAGTCAAATCGGTTGCCTAAGATTTCCTAAGTCCCACTATAAGATTTTAAATTTAAAAAAAACAAAAAAATAAATCAATGAACTAATAGAGATAATTAAAGTTCATTGATCGCGCTACTTTAGCTGAAATAATATATATATATATATATATATATATATATATATATATATATATATATATATATGTGTGTGTGTGGGGGGGTTGTGTGAATTGCACATAAAGTGTCGGTGTTAATAAAAGAGTGCTCGATGTTATACAACAGAGGTATTAAACATATATTAAAATATATACATATTATCTGACGAGGAATATTATATATATATATATATATATATATATATATATATATATATATATATATATATATATATATATATATATATGTGTGTGTGTGTGTGTGTAATTTTTTGTCTGAAACTCTGGAATTATATTTCTGTCATGGAAGGTTTTATAGGCGATAAGATATTGACAAGTTACCCGTGTCAAATTTATGAAGGAATATAGTCTTAAGATGTGCTATATTTTATGGGATAATGTGTTTCAATATCAGAGATAGAGCGCGTATAAATATAATAGGAACATAGAAGTCAACACTTAGAGGCGACAGTCTGTTTCATGCTAGAGGCAATCGTAAGGCCTGAGGATTGCATCTAGCATGAAACAGAACTTCGCCTGTTCATGTTCATTTTTTATACACACACACACACACACACACACTCATATATATATATATATATATATATATATATATATATATATATATATATATATATATATATATATATATATATATAGATGCAGATATATGAGTGAGCGTAAATCTAAAGAGGAAAACAATCGGATAGTGCAATATTTTTTGCAGGAAAGCATTTGCTAAAGTTTCGTAAAAAACAGGAGCCTTTGGCCAAAAAATCAGCCCAGACCCCACGCTTTATTATGTGCAGACAAACAATACAGAAAAACCTCCGTATATGCAAAGATTTGTAGTGCTTCTACGCTTTAAAGAATTTTTTCGCAGCTCTCAATAGACACGCGTTGATCGGTGGTAGTGACAAATAATCACGGGTCAGTTTTGGGGACTTGGAACGTTAATCTGAATTTAATAAATAGAATAATGGTCGTGCATGCGATACATACATACATACATACATACATATATATATATATATATATATATATATATATATATATATATATATATATATATATATATAAAATAAAAAAAAGAACAGTAAGATATAATAACTGATACAATGATACTGTCATAAGGAAAATCTAGACACCCCGTGTTCAATTTGAGTAGAATATTCTGTAACCATGGAAACGTGATTTTAGCTGTGTATTTAAAACCAGTAAATTTTAAAAGTTACTCCAAAATTCGCTTAAAAGATGAAATGGAACTAATGCTTTTAATTTATTTGCAAAAAATAAAATTAGGGGTTTTAGCTTCTATTTTTGAAACATGGTTGGAACTGTGTAGCGAAAATAACCATATTTTAAATCAATTAATTTATAATATATATATATATATATATATATATATATATATATTATGTATGTATATATACGCAAATGTTGCAAGTTATATACTCCTTTGTTGGAGGTACATTATATGAAGACACATTTTTCATCAGTATTTGTGAGAAAATATAGAACGAAATAATTGGTATATATGCATCCCCCTTTCTTCTTTTCTCCGTGCTTTTGCTCTCTAATAAATCATAATTCTGTTACTCAAATGGTGATCTTTGTTTAATATATAATAAATACAAAAGAAAACAACATACCAAAACATGAAGTAGGAATTTATTGTATCAACTGCAAGGGTTGCAAGGAAGGATATACTGAAGAGAGTTTAAACAAATGACTATATGAACAGCAATGGATACTGTTGAGATGTTGTGAGTTTCCCGCGTGTCGGTGTATGAATCAAGACAAACACAGTTGTAGAGGAAAATACTGGTATATTTGTAAAAGCAATTAACAATAGAGTGATTAGTAGAACGAAGGTTGGTTAGCACGAAAAAATATCCAAAGTCTATAGTCCAACGGTATGTAACTGGTAAGCTTATCTGGACTGCTGACGCTCTGTCATCCTCTCTCTAGAGCTGACTTATATAAGAGGGACCAGTCCATTTCCAGTTAGAAGGTGGGTGCGCCCCAACAGATACATTTAAAAAATATCAAACAATATTATTATATATTATATATCATATTATTATATTGTAATTGTTCACTGACCACAAATTTGACATGAAAAATGCTTCTCAACTTTAAAGAGATAATAATTCACGACATTGAAAATGGCGAGATGCTGCTTTAATTTACGTCCAGGTTCGCCATTCTTGGCAGATTTTCTGTTATCACAATGTGTGTTATTTAAAAAGAAAAAATGATGGAAAGAAAAATATAAAGAATATAGATGAATTTGTCTAGAGTGTAAAAAATTATTTCAAAAAATTTGAAACTACCGGCATCTCTCTTTCATGTTCATGTGTAGTCACAACAACGTCAACAAACCAAGTTACATTTTCCATTTTACCTTACAATTTCCTCAACAATGTTCTTGATATATAAAATATATGTATCGTTATCTCTATACATATATATATATATATATATATATATATATATATATATATATATATATATATATATATATATAAATAAAACAATGCTTACAGAGGGCTTGAATTTACATCAGGTATTCTCTCAAAACTAAACGGCATAATATTCATTATATTTAACCCATGCCTGGTTTGAAGGTTAGAAGTAAAATGTCTTTCCCAAAGTATAGAGTGAAATCATATATATATATATATATATATATATATATATATATATATATTGTTATTTTTAATCTTTTTTACAGGTGGCTGAGGTTATTATATGTATGTTTACTACTAGTATGAGACTTGTAAATGTGTATGTATGTTTAAATGGGCTCTAACAGAAGTCTGGTCAGACAGGTGTAACGTAAGGCGTCTGGATAGGTATGTAGTCGTGAGCATTACTCACATAATCAATGAGGCAGTAGAACACAAATGCACCCCAATGACAAAAGCAGTAGATATTTCGAAGTTCTATAAGCAAGATGTGACGCAAAGGATTTCTACACGATTTCTCTAGCTATAGAAAAGTAGAAAAGTCTTCGCAGTAATAAGGCCCTTCCTAACTGGTACGTCCCTGAAGGTAGTTGTTAGCAGCCAGTCGAAACAATCCCTTCCAATCAGATATTTTGAAGACCTTCCGCAAGGTGAAGCACGTAGGTTTGCTGCTCAATTTCTTAAGCTATGGAATCAATGGAAGAGTCTTCGCAATAGTAATGTCCTTCTTAACCGGTAGGTCCCCTAATGTAGCTGTTAACAGCCAGTTCTCATGGGACCTAATAAAAAATGAATAATAACCCCTGAGGTCATTTATCATCCAATCCTCATTTTAATTTACATAAACGATCTGCTATAAGGGATATTCAGATCATTTGTGAATATCGATGCTAAAAATACAATGATATAAGTGCGCATCTACAAAACTCGTGATGACCAGAGAATGGCAGCTAACTTCTCATCGGATCTAGCTCTAAAACTCTGTTGGGTCGGGAAAACTACCAGGTTACATTCACTGCCTTGAAAAACACAACAGTTACATTCCATCATCACCCACCAGTCACGATAAATGGACGTCGCGTCAGAAATGCCCCGTGCCTTGAGAAATTATTAGACCTTAAACTATCCGCAACAAACTTGCACCCCTGGTGATGATCACAGAAAGAGATTGAAAGCACTTGTTAAATAAAAGTGCTTTCGACTGTTACAGTGAATTTCTCGGATAATTTGATAGTAATAAACGGAAAAATATCTCAGAATATGAACAGATACATGCTAAGAAATAAGCAGACATAATGTAAATTATTTAATTTATTCAGGCATGCCTAAAAAAGGATTTTGTTAGTTAAACACACACAACCACATATATATATATATATATATATATATATATATATATATATATATATATATATATATATATATATATATATATATATATATATATATATTAGCTTACTTGTCTCAATACTTATATATATATATATATATATATATATATATATATATATATATGTTAAGTATTGAGACAAAATAAGCCAAGCTTTGTGCCCGATCCAGAGTATGCTGAATCTAGATAATTTATACTTATGACAAGAGTGTACAGGATCGGTTTCCAAAGTTAAGTAATTCACCTTGTATCGCATTCAGTAGTAGTGGCGGTGGGGATATGTTTAAATACCAGTATATATATATATATATATATATATATATATATATATATATATATATATATATATATATATATATATATATATATATATATATATCAACTGTACGTACATGCAAAAACATAATATCGCAGATATATTTATGTTTAAAAAATCCAGAGTGATTATATTTGCAGAAAGACAAGAAGAGCATTTTTCTTCGCAGACGCGTTGCGTTGACGACACGCATCAGCTACAATAAAAATTCCTATTGTCTTTATTTATATATATTTATAAACACACTTAAGACAATTATAAATCTATACATATAGGTATACATATCCTTCTTATATTAAAGATTTGGCTAAATACATGATATACATATTGTGACTAAAAAGTCTTGAATTGAAAATCAGTAAGTTATGATCTTGAATTGAAATCAATCTGGTTCAATATATTTCGACACGCATCGGTTTTTACGCCTACATTAGACCATTATTTCGTTTCTCTTGTTCAATAAATTAGGATAATTACACTTTTTAAAAATATTTATATTTTCTACTAGGCATAGGTTACATCATACGTCTTTAACACTGTAAGATTTGGTCCCCCGTAATTATGTGTCTATTGACATCATACTTTAATTGCCAGTAATATTTAAGGAGGGCAGTATTGTTTTCTATTTATCGTTAATTAGACTTAATTGTATTATCTTTATCAGAATGTATGTTAGCTCGATATATTAGATTCTTAGTCAAACATTATTCATTTAAGATTTACTTCATGTTATTTCGGCAGTTAGATTTTTATGGTACATTCTGCCTTCGTTTTTTATTGTTCCTTTTATTAGTTATAGAATTTCGATGGGTTATCGATTTTTCGATGTTTCTAACGCGTCTGTCGCTGATTTTTACGTTATTTATGTTTAATTTATTCTTTAATAATGATGAGTTTTTTAGTGTTTATCTATTAAATTGAGAATAATTTCAACAGTTTATTTTTAGTTTGGAAATTAGTTTTTCCTTTGCGGCTGTAATTCTGGGAGTAAGCCATAACAAGTTGTGTTTTCTTTTTTTATTTTTTCTCATCTTTGGTTTTTTGCCAAATTTTATATATTTATTTGTGTTTGTTTTTTCTAGGTCTTTTACATTTTTAACATTAGCTTCATCAAATATTTCTTTATTGCTGGAGTTAGTTAATCTACATTGTACTGATTTGTGTAAAAGTTTAAGTATAAAAGTAGGTGTTTTGATTCGTTATTTACGTAATTTTGGTCGTGTTAAGATTTTATGTACGGTTTTTATCTACCGGTACCCAAATCCAACTCGTGCTGAGATAGTTGACCATTATATATATGTGTGTGTGTGTGCGCGCGCGTTTGTGAGTATATGTTTGTGTTCGTCTTTGTGTGTTTGTATATATATATATATATATATATATATATATATATATATATATATTTATATATATTCAGATACAGATTCATTTCTGTAGTTCACTGCCAACAGCAAGCAGAAATATTTCTCCTCCCGATGATGGCCATTTCGGTCGAAACTAGTCGAGGAATCTAAATGGAATAATAATAATAAAAAAACGAAAGAATATTAATCTACACCCCAGTGTGTCTAATGATTTTAATTTTTTATTTTTTATTTTCTTATTGTTCAATATATATATATATATATATATATATATATATATATATATATATATATATATATATATATATATAAAGAAAAAACAACAGTAAGATATATAATCCGGTTATAAATAAGTTAGTTAAAAGGGGAGGTAGAGAAAGAACAAGTCGCAAGACGAGCCAATATAATAAACCATTTGTTTTTTTTTTTGTATACATATGTGTGTGTGTTTGTATATATATAAGTAATTCATCGAGTCTGAAAGAAACCTCAACAGAATGCAGAAAATACTGGACGGCCGTTTCGTCCTATATTAGAACTCATCAGAAGTGCGCATCCACTACAGAGAATTGAAACCCTGACAGTTATGTTTTCAAGCGAACATCATGTCAAATGTTCCAGCCGGGCTTGAACCGTCTTCTAATGCTCTAGAGTGAGCGGCTTGGCGATAGTAGTCGTGGCTCCAGGGGGCACAGTCATATGGTTACAGAGAACTCAGTAGAGTTCCACCACTGAAAATTTGATTTGAGCGGCGCTATACTGAGCTGATTTGCAATCACTTTATCGCCGAGCCCCGGTGGAACAGTTGGTATGGTTTTTGCTTGACAACCTCACTGTCAAGGTTTCAATTCTCGTTTGCGGATGCGCTTTCTGCATTTTGTTGAGGTTTCTTCAAGACTCGATGAATTACTTTAATATAATTATCAAATCCTCTTAATAATTTCTACATATAATATAAAAAGAAAGAACTGTCAGATATATAATCCGGTGATCTTATTGTTTTTTTTTATTTTTACAAAACAGTGCTCAGTGTAAATTTACAGAGCATAGTTATTATAAATTAACTCATTTAAAATATGGTTTCTTCGCTACACATGAATCACCATGTTTCAATATATAAGTGCGTGTGTACACTACATCGTAGTCAACAACAATAGCTCACCTGGAAGACACACATTACAGAAAACCTTAATTTTACAAGTCAATATTCACTTAGGTATAAAATAAGTGCTATATGAAAGAATTCACAGTTAGAACGCACGGGAATCCATCCTCTGGTCCGCTCCTTCTTTAAAGAACTTAACAAGAAACAAATGCTATTTAATAACGTCTTTTTCCAATTCTCTCTCTCTTTCCTGTTACACACACAAACAAACACACACACACAC
Organism: Acanthosepion pharaonis; assembly: GCA_903632075.3. NCBI lineage: Eukaryota > Metazoa > Mollusca > Cephalopoda > Sepiida > Sepiidae > Acanthosepion > Acanthosepion pharaonis. The sequence continues at coordinate 404,109 of CAHIKZ030005098.1, read as the reverse complement.
AGGTATATATATATATATATATATATATATATATATATATATATATATATATATATATATAAATATTGACGCTAGATTAGAAATGTCATTGCTTTATCTAAAGTTTTAGGTTTCGATTTACATAAAATTAATAATCACGAATTCTCAGACATTTTAAGAAACTCAGCTCTTTTGTTAAAGCATTATTAACGGAATTCACAAAATGATATCCTCATAAAAAATAGCAAATTTAATAGACTTCTTGTTTATGTTTACAAGTATTTTTTTCAAGATAATTAAATTCCAGCCACGGTTAACGGCATTTCTCTCTCAAACTATCATTAAGCCCACTTGTTTATCTTGTCTCAGTCATTAAATAAATAAAATATAATTATTTCTTCTTCGCCTTTGTTCCTTTTGTTTTCTCCTTACCGTTCCTCAGATACAAATCGCCATTTTTCAACGAGTTGATCTCTGAACCGTAATAAAATTTCTCTGCGCATGCGCACACGCTACATACAAAAAGCCACCGCTCGATATAAACACATACATTCTAACAAATATTCAAGTATCCTCTTTACCAATTTCGATTGAAGCTAGTCAAACAAATAGACACTGATAAACACACTATTTAAGCGTATTTTTATGCATAAAAAGTGATTTACACAGACTACAATGCCAAAATCGAATTTGCTTCCTACACCTCTCTCTGTTATATCTGTTCCTGTCCATCTATCTGTGTGTTTCTCACTCCATCTCTTTTTCCTACGCGTTTCAATTGTATTTTCTGTAAAACATTTTTTTTTTTAATTTTCCACCTTTTTTTTTCTTTCGACTACAAAATTAATTGCCTCTTTGTTAGATTATAAAATTAATTTATATTATATGGGTGACCGCAGCATAAAAAAAAATATGCTCCCCGATTTTAATGGCCCTCATTTCTCAGCTACGTCCGTCCGTTTCCCTGAGAAAGACACGAATTCTTCTCTCACACAACCTCTTCTCTCAGTCCGTCTATCATCTGTGTTATCATCACGAGCCTTGCACTTCACCCTCATTCATATCGCTGCTACAATAGTGCTAATTTTGCACACACATACGCACATACACAAACGTTAATCCGCACACAAACACATAAACACGCACACTAACACGCATACACAGAGATTTGTTAAGCTGAGCAGGAAAAGACTCATAAAATCACTGTTTCGAGATACAGCATTATTGGTAAAGACCACTGGTGTAAATCGAGGAATTAACAGTTATTAGATGCTTAGACACCTAACAATGGGAAAGGTTTGGAAAATATAATTAATACATACATACATACATACATACATACATATATATATATATATATATATATATATATATTGAACAATAAAAAAATTAAAAAAATTAAAATCTTTAGACACACTGGGTTGTAGATTAATATTCTTTCGTTTTTTTATTATTATTCCATTTAGATTCCTCGATTAGTTTCGACCAAAATGGCCATCATCGGGAGGAGAAATATTTCTGCTTGCTGTTAGCACTAAACTATATATATATATATATATATATATATATATATATATATATATATATATATATATATATTTGTGTGTATATATATATATGTGTGTGTGTGTAGTGTGTGTGCTATTTTAGTGGGTACATGTATCCGATTGGAAATCCTGTATTTTTGAAAACTGTGAAAATAATTTCACGTTTTTATAAACAGTGAATTTAATGCAACAGTTTCATATGACATGAATTATTTACATTACCCGAATTGTTATCCTCATCTTCATTCCATTGCAATATTCACAACGTTTCGCCCGCTGTACGCTCCGGCCTTCTTCAGACACAGATATCCTCAAGGACGTATGGCTCAGTGGATTTGTTTAGATCCAGTCACTAGACCTAAACAGTTGTGAGTTCAATAACAAGCATCAACATTAGTGAAGTAAAACTTGGAGAGTTGAGTTATATGAAAATGACTGAGACATACGAAAGAGGCATGGCGCGTGGAAGTAGAACAAGCTACCCCGGTCGATGAAAATAAATGGTCCGGTTGGAAATTTTAATCGCGGTTTCAAATGATAATTAGAACATGTTTTTTTTTTTTTTTTTGCTTACTTAGCAACTACTTGGATGAGGGAGAAATTTATCCAGACACGAACTTGCTTTATTCCATATTCATAGATGGTCTTCATTTATACTCCGTATCTTTTGACGACACCGGCGGTCATGTCGCTTCACGGTTCCATATGTGCTTTCAGATAGAAGGTTGCTTATTATTATTATAAATTGTTTCACGCACGTTCAGTGGGTAATCTGAACTTGCTTCACTGACAACTATGAAATATAATCTCATTCTTTTCAAGCAAGAATAAATAATTTTTATCATTTACATTATTCAGATTATTATCCTCATCTTCATTGCCATATTCCTAATGTTTCGACCGTTGTACACTCCGGCCGTCTTCAGGTGATTTAAATTTCGGAAGGAACACTTTCTTTCTTCAACCGGGATAGATTGTTCTAGCTCAGCATGTCATGCCTCTTCTGGATGTCTCAGTTATTTCCCTTTAACTCAACTCTTAAGTACGCCACTGCTGTGGCCTGTGATTGAACTCACCACACTTTGGGTCTAGTCACTGGATCTAACCAACGTCTTTATCCACTGGGCCATCTGTCCTTGAAGTTATCTGTGTTTGAAGAAGACCGGAGCGTGTAACGGTTGAAACAATGTGAATATGGCAATAAACCTGAGGATAACAAACTGATTAATGTAAATAATGCAAATAATCATAAAACCTCATCTCAGAGATATAGAGATTTTTATATAAGTGTTCTAAATTTTCTTCAATATACATTCTATGTTCGGGGCAAGGAACTGCTTGTAAATTATAACACCTCCAAAGCTAAACTTCTATGATTTAATCATCTGAACGAATACGTTTATCTTCACCAGCATTGTGCCTTTACAGACAAACGTTTTCTGTTGACATGGAATGGAAAGATTATATTGAATATTGAAAGTTGGTTCTTTGTGTCGTAGTACTTATCTTTTCTTGTCCGAATCTATCTTCCATACAATCTATCTTCCATAAAACCTATCTTACATACAATCTATATTACTTACAGTCTGTCTTCTATACACACGATCTTACATACACGCTATCATCCATTCAACCTGACTTCCATACAATCTATGTTAATACTATCTATCTTCAATACAATCTGTCTTCCATACAATCTATCTCCCATACAACCTAACTTCCATACAATCTATCTTCCATACAATCTATCTTAATACTATCTATCTTGCATACAATCTGTCTTCCATACAATCTATCTTCCATACAATCTATGTTAATACAAACTATCTTTCATACAACCTATTTTAATACTATCTATCTCCCATACAACCTGACTTCCATACAATCTATCTTCCATACAATCTATCTTAATATTATCTATCTTCCATACAATCTGTCTTCCATACAATCTATTTTCCATAAAACCTGTCTCCCATACAATCTATCTTCCATACAATCTATGCTAATACAATCTATCTTTCATACAACCTATTTTAACACTATCCATCTCCCATACAACCTGACTTCCATACAATCTATCCTCCATAAAATCTATCTTAATACTATCTATCTTCCATACAATCTGTTTCAATACAATCTATCTTCCATAAAACCTATCTTACATACAATCTATATTACTTACAGTCTGTCTTCTATACACACGATCTTACATACACGCTATCTTCCATACAATCTGACTTCCATACAATCTATGTTAATACTATCTATCTTCCATACAATCTGCCTTCCATACAATCTATCTTCCATACAATCTGTCTTCCATACAATCTGTCTTCCATACACCTGTTTCCATACAATCTATCTTCCATACAATCTATGTTAATACAATCTATCTTTCATACAACCTATTTTAACACTATCCATCTTCCATACAACCTGACTTCCATACAATCTATCTTCCATACAATCTATCTTAATACTATCTATCTTCCATACAATCTGTCTTCCATACAATCTATCTTCCATACAATCTATCTTCAATACAACCTGTCTTCCATAAACTCTATCTTAATACAATCAATCTTCCATACAATCAACATTAATACTATCTATCTTACAATCTATCTTACACACAAGCATTCCATTCCATCCTGGCTTTGATATAGCAGCCGCATCTGGTCAGTTCCTCCTGCTATATATTTACAGATTCTTGTTATCATCCAAAGAAGAATCTGCAATGTTATTGTTTCTGAACTAGTATTCAGACTTCAGACATATGGCGATGTGTTTTATGCTATCAGGTACATTTCTTTGATAATTTGTCTCTGTAGAGCAAGTAAACGTGTTTGACAGAGTGGTGTTCTTCACTGAGACATGCAAACTTCATTTGCTCGAAGCTACTTTAACTGAAGATAAGTGAAAGCAGGTATATATATATATATATATATATATATATATATATATATATATATATATATATATATATATATATATATATATATATATATATATATGGCAGTTTAGAAAATTTCTGAGTAAAGATGAGACAAAAGAGATAAAGATATCACTGTTTTGCATTTCCAATCAAAAAAAAAAAAGGAAAATACAAAAAATAGGTGAAATCGATGCGGTGTTTAAATCAATAGGAAAAACCTACAATGATCAAATGCATGCAAGTAATTTAATTTCTATCCAATCTATTATGTATTTCATTGTGTAATTTAACAATGAGCGGTCGGCTTTCTCAAACATATTTATAGATTGCAAAATCTATGCGCCCGGTCACAAAATCAATTAAAAATCAGTGGTGTCACCTATTGAGAACCACTTTCATTATGAGAGTTTTTAAATTCAATCTATGCAATAGGATATATAACTAGTCTTTGCGTGGATATGTGACACTATTTAGGTCTCTAGAAACAAAGAAAAAAAGAAGGCGAGAATAAAATTTAGGTGATAAGAGGCCATCACGAAAAGGACACTAAGCGATGTTATTCTTTTTAACAAAGAAAAGTGGTAAAATTTTATTTCTACTGTCGAGAAAGTAAGATAAGGATTTAATCTGATTTATGTTACGGGTCGGCGAATAAGATATATCCAATCTGCCCATGGAAATGGTAAACATTTCAAGTTGGACAAGCGACCTCACGCAGAATTCTAAAGAGATAAAAATTAAATATGTCATGCGCTGACCGAAAAAAAAAATGTCCGTTGACCACCATGAAGGAAAGCTTAAGCCTTTGCCTATATGCAGAATATCATTGACAGGAGCATCTGTTTATTGTCAGGGCTGGCTATGATAGCAAAACTATTTTATCGGAACAGTTAATTAGCGACAGAATGCAAATACGTCCAGTTGACCACCCACTTGTTTGGCGAAGGCCCCGGGTGATAAAGTCCAAGTGGCATTTGGCTAAGATAAGAGACCAAGGGTTTGTTGTCGGGCAGAAGGAAAGAAAGAGAAAGAAAAGAAAAAGAAAAAAAAAGAAAAAGGAAGATAATTTTTTTTCTTTGAGCAAGATTTTTTAAACCGAGGCCAGTCTAGCCACACCCACGCCGCTGAGCGCCCATTGGCTGAATGGTGGCATGAGCGTTAGGAGGAGGTAATCATATGAAGTAGGAGGGGTGGCCTGTTGGCACCCATTGAGGGGATATGTGTGAGATGCCACTGTGAGAGAGAGAGGAAAACCGTTGGCACCCTCTGAGGGTATGGTGAGATACCAATATGAGAACAGAGGAAGGTGGGAAGACGAAAGACTTCCAAAAATGGAAAATAATAAATTTTCCTGACCGAAAACAAAGAAGTGGTTTGTGGGTTTAGAATTATCAAGGAACCTCAAACCCCGACAAGCCCACCCCGGTTTTGGTCGGCGTCCATATAAGCAGAGTCGCAGCGAGTGAAAAGCAGTTCCAGTTCCAGTTAAGTTCCAAATAGTTGCAGTGAGCAGAGAGCTCTGGAGACCCGCCTCGCAGATAGCTGACTTGAAAGATTCCACGCAAATCACGTCTCAACTTCTAATCAAGAACAATTTATTTTTAAAGAACGACTTAGACTCACACCACCAAAACAAGTTTTCCGAATATCGCCTGAAGATACACCAAGAACCAGTTTCTTAAAGAACAAACAACTTAAGACTCGCCTAACAAACTCAAAGTGTCACTAATCCATATAGCGGGTTGGTAGAAAGACGTAGTCCTGTATTCAGAAACAAGATATAAAGTATTGTTATCCTTTTTTAACATATTTGAACTTTTCGAGTTATTATTTTCTTTTCTTTTACATATACTTGTGTGGTGTTACCCTTGGCCGGACTCAGCTTGCCTTACGGCCCGGCGACTGATTGATTTCGTCTACCTAAGATCAAATCACAACGTGGGTAAGTTAGACTAGAAATCAAAGCAGTTACTTCGGTAACCAGACGTTGGAGGCGAGCTGGGAACGACAAGGCTGATACCGAATCTAACCAGATTCCCATCCGAATCAGCAAAAGATTAGAACGTCACATTTGGTGCCGCGACCAATACCAAGTCACATTGGTCGTCACGCGGCCAGGCAAACGTCACGATTGGCGCAGCGACACCGTGGGACGTCATATATATATATATATATATATATATATATATATATATATATATATATATATATGGTAAAAAGGTAATGAGTCCATTGGTAAATAATCCAAGTGGATTATAGTATTATAAAATAATAAAACTGATCGACAAAAATAGCTCAATCTATTTATTATTACATATCATATAATTAGTATAAAATGAAACCGAAAATTACCTCATATGGGGATTAGGCTTATTTCAACCGAGGAGATTCGTCCGTCTTATTCAACTCCGGTATAAACCGAGTTCCTGTGGGAATTAGAAATTTAACTGTGATAACTTTAAAAAAAACGTCGAAAACCAAGTAGAGAATTCATCCATTTCAATGTTTCAGTCAGACGAAAGACACAAGAAGTAATAAAGGGAGTGGGGAAGACATTAGTCTTAAAGAGAAGAGGTTACATCAAATTAAACTCGGATATTAGCCTTATAACATTAAATTGGAGTTATATGGAGAATGAAATGCTATTTTGAAACAAAGAGATGAAAAAGGGGATTATATATATATATATATATATAATCAACACCTTTTTATCTCTGTTTGTTTCAAATTAACATTTATATATATTTGTATATATATATATATATACACACAGACTAATGCAGACACACACATATATATATTTAAAAATGGAGCACTGATCAACATCAAGCCGTTTTATGACACATTTACATACGTAATATATTTGGTACTGTTCTTTTTCAGCCATAAATATTGCATACCATATATATATATATATATATATATATATATATATATATATGTTGAAATTATTAGGATTTGATAATTCTATTTAAGTAATTCATCGAGTCTGAAAGAAACCTCAACAGAATGCAGAAAGCGCTGGGCGGCCGTTTCGTCCTATATTTGGGATTCATCAGCAGTGCGCATCCACTACCGAGAATTGAAACCCTGACAGTTAGGTTGTCAAGCGAACATCATACCAACTGGGCCTCGGTGACGAAGAGATTGCAAATCACACTCAATATAGCACCGCTCGCTCACATATTCCGTGGTGGAACTCTACTGAGTTATCTGTAACAATAGGACTGTGCCTCCTGGAGCCACGACTTGGTGAGAGTAGTCGTGGCTCCAGGGGCACAGTCCTATGATTACAGAGAACTTAGTAGAGTTCCACCACTGAAAATTTTAGCAAGAGTGGTGATGAGTCCCAAATATAGGACGAAACGGCCGTCCAGTGCTTTCTGTATTCTGTTGAAGTTTCTTTCAGACTCGTTGAATTACTTAAAAATATTATATACATATATATATATATATGTGTGTGTGTGTGTGTGTGTGTGTGTGTGTGTGTGTGTGTGCGTATGTGCGTACAATAAGGGAAATTTTATTAATTTTTTTCTAGTTTCTCTTGCATTCTTACTTTATTGACTTTGTTCGCAGTAAGGGAGTGCAGAAGCTGTCATTATTGTCCATTATCCCAGGCGCTTTCGGCCAATTCTTTCGATATTTTCAAAGGAGATTGACGATTTTTTTACCTACCTTTCTTCACCCAATCGGAAAAAATATAAGAATGGTGGAGAAGAATAAGTACAAATTAATTAAACTTTCCTGTCATATTCATTGAAACGTGTTTAGAAGAAAGATTGCTGCCCAAATATTAACACACACACACACACACACTCACACTCACTCACACGCACACACACACACACACACACACACACGCACGCACACACACACACATATATATATATTAATATATATATATACATATATATATATATATATTAGAGATAGTGAGAGGATGAGATAGATAGATAGGGAGATAGACAGATGGATACATTCTTAAATTTATGATTATATCAGAACATTTTTAAAAGATATTCATTTGCCCAATGAACATTTAAATTAATTATAATACATTTGCTGACTATAATTAATTTAACATCTATCTATCTATCTATCTATCTATCTATCTATCTATCTATCTATCTATCTATCTATCTATCTATCTAAGAGCGAGAAAGCAGCATTTTTGGTTGATATACACAGGTGGTGCGGGGAATGGTAATATATCAGAAAACATTTCTTATCTCCCTTGAGTAATCCCGATTATCTCCACGACATTCGCATCATCTTGTTTCAAGGAAGAAACCACTGTTAATTCCCAATTGCAAATATAGAATTTTATAGACAGACAGATTTACATATTTGCCTAAATATAAAATGATGAATATATGTATTTTCATGAGCTTTCTTGTCCCATTGACTGCTTTCATTTTGATTTTATTTAACTTCATAATCACTACGAAACAATGTATGGGGTATATTTTATTATATTAAAGATAAATGAATAATTTTCAACACAATCACGACCTCATAATATTCGTTTTATAAATCAGTTTAAATTATATGTTTAACATTATAAGATCTAGTTTAATGTTTTAATCTGTCCAAAATGATCGAACTCACTCTGAAGAGAATGGTAATGCTGTCTGGCAGTCTTTTATGAGTTTGCTATGTAGATTGATTCTTTTTTGGAGTGCGATATAAGTAAAGTAGATTCTTTATCTGGGTGCTATACAAGGAAAAGCCGCTTTTGTCGAAAAATATCTTACGTTTATTTTTTGTATATTTCTGAATAGTGAAGTCTCTTAATATTCAAAACATAAAACTTAATTCCACCTTATTGGCTATCATCGCCATGACCAATTTCAGCGACTACAAATAACCAATCAGAGAAGCTGAATATAACTCTCATATCCTGTTTGATTTTTAACGAGAAAACAAATTAATTCCGACAATGTCCGGTTACCAGCCGAATATATAACGCTACGGCAATTTTATTTTAAATACTATTGTTTCAAATTATTTATTTCCATCTTTGTCAGGTGCTACGTTTAACACAAAAACTAGTGAGGCGACACAGTTGTGTAGAAATCCTTACAATAAATGTGGTCTACAATATTCACTTGTTAATGGTCGTTGTGCGCCAGATACCATTTCCTCTGGCTGTATGTGAGCTTGCGTTTAATATTTTATCATAAAAAAGTGTTTAATGCCGCTGCTCGCAAAAAGCAAACTCTACAACTGAAAAGCTGACAAATAAAAATGTAAAAGAATGTGATAGATGAACTCTAAAAACGGATAATGAAAAACTATTTTTAAAATATCAACTGTAAATAAGATTATTTGTTTAAAAAGTAATTTAAAAAAAAGATAAATTGTTAAAAGCATCTAAAAATAAATAAAAGATATTTGAAAATTAAAAAAAATGAATGGCAGTGAATAATTTCAGAAAAGCTGATTCATCATCATCAATAATGTGACCATGTGTGGTTGTAGGGTCGCTGCGCAGCTGAGCTTCTAATTAGTTTCCTCTACAGTTCTGGATAGCAGTCGGAGAGGTATCCAATCTTGCATAACTTGCCTTGCACAAATAACCCTGTCAAAGCCAATCCATCTACAGATCTTACCAGAGCCAATGTCCTCCAAACTGAAAGGTTTGCCTTGATTACAGAATCATAGCTGTTGATTCCATCGAGAGTACCCTCAGCCATGACAGCTTAACAACCGTGTCAAAACCACTTCACAGCTTATATTTTTTCTACAAAATATTTTATATTTTGGTTGCACCATCATCTTCTAATATAGTAATTGTAATGTTAATATTTTCTGTTTCTTTATGAGAAAACATGTGGCATTCATCAACCGTGTAGCCAGTAATATTTTCGGTCGAAATTTCTAGAATCATATGTAAAAACAATTTTTTCAAGAAAACAGATTTCTCAAGATCAGTAATTATTATCGCTCGTCTGTACTAATGGGCACATCCTTTCGGAACATATGTTTGAATTCGCGTGTAATAGAAACCACTTCACTTATTTTCTCTTAATTTTATATATGATATTCATTTTAGTTGTTGTGGAATGTCCTAAAATGATGTGGTTTCTGATATTTGGTGCATTTGGTTGTGTGTGATTTTCTCGCGCCAGATCAGATGACCCTCTCGAAACATAGTGGCAAAGTGATAAGTCTATCTAGACTCTATCGCTATTTCCATAGCAAATGTTCAGAAGAACATTCTTCATTATTTACATCGAAATAATAATAATAATTCATCTCCCCCACAAATATGGGTTAAAATGTAGGACGTTTATCTGGAAAAATCACAATATAATTATAATTCATTCAAAAGTTACACATTAAATTTTATATTTGTTTTATTTGCATTTCCTTTTTCTTTCTTTCTTTCATTCTATCTATCATTCTATCTATCATTTTATTCTTTATTTCTTTCCACCATTCTTTCTCTTTCTTTATAAAGATCGCTTTTTCTATGTGCCGTGTCCATTCAGGGCGTTAGAGAACATAACTCTCCACAACTTCCTTTCATTTGTAACTGTTTCTATGGATTTTCTTTTTGCTACATCTGCTAATCTCTCTTTTGTGAACCATTTACATAAGCTCATTAGCTAAGTTTTTCCCTGTCTCTTTCTGGCTCTATAATCCACATCATTTCCTGTAAGTGTCTAATTCTCTGAGCCTTCTTTCCTCTATGGGCCTCAGAAACTTCAATTATCTCATTCTGATTAAAAGTATGTGTCGTTTCTGTTTCCGTTTTCCTAAAAAAATTTTGTTCAGTTTATGATATTCTCGGTGCTCTTTATGTTTCCTTAAGTCTCTGTTTTTAGCTGTGAGCAGATTACCCAGCATTGCGGTCAATATTCCCAAGTGTTTATCTTTTATATACCTAATAAAAAATAGAAATGACAGCAAGGCTGACAGAAGCAGCATTTGAAGTAGAGAAGTGAAGCCACTGTGTGTACAGTCATTTAAGCCATGTAGCAAGCACAACAACACTAATTAGCAGAAAAGTTAAGATTATCCTCAAAATTCCCTATTCACAATTGTTCCACTAGCCTAGCACACAGAGGATTCGAACTGAGTCCTTTATTTAATCTACAATTGATTACCTTTGTCCTCTTTGCAACTTTCTTTCTTTCTTTCTTCTTCTTCTTCTTTTTCTTCATCATCATCATTTGATTGTCTTGTGTTCTTTACAAATTTATTCTTCTTCATCTGATTGTCTTTGTCATTTTAGGGCCATCTGATCAAAATAATACATGGATTCTGAAGAAATTCAATTCTTTAATTGTTGATTTTCTTTAATTTCAGGTGTCCACTATTTAGTCATTTTAATGACTTAATAATATTTCACTAACGTTTTCTATCGACTCCCTTATGCAGCTAAAAGAAGACATAATGAGCTTTTCTTGTGGGGTCAGTTTGATTGCCTTTAATAGTATTTGAAATGAACACTTTGTTTTTCTACGATTAATTTGGTTCTTGCCCATAAAAAGAAATTCAGTTTAACAGATATGCAATTGATCATCATGCTTGAGTCTCTCTTCAACAGAGTCCTCGTTCTTGTTATCCCTGGAGGACATTTAATACAATTACATGCTCTATCCATGATTTTGTTGATGAAGGCAGTGTCGAAAAGTACAAAAGGAATGCTGCCCTAAAATACTTTCGAGAGAAAATGTTTGGTAGATTCCCTATCAAATACACTGCAGTTAATTCGATTCCACAACCGAATTTGAAAAAGCACTCTAGAAAATAGAGCTGTATCATTTCATCTGTTTTAACTTTTTCTGCATTGGACACTAGGGAATTTAAAAAAAAATAAGGCAATATATTATAAGTATGACTTACTATTTCTTACAGTATCTACATATATTATCTTTACTATATAATTTACGATAACTTAGGTTCAAGATTATGCGTTTACTTTTTATGTTGACTGCTTTTAAAAATCTTACTTATAAAACGCAGATTGTGTGTGTGTGTGTGTGTGTGTGTGTGTGTGTGTCTGTACGTTTATATATTGGATCAAATTTCCTACATTTTTCAACCGATTTCAACAAAACTTCACAGGACTACGTAAAATTAAATTGCGGTGATTCTGACAGCACCAAAAATGAAAAAAAAACACAATTGTTTTTGCATTAAATCAATTTGAAAACACGATTCTGTCACCAGAATGAAAGGAGGACAACTCATCTCGAGTTATACTTATAAAACCCAGGTTGTTTGTGTGTGTGTGTGTGTGTGTTCGTTTATATATGGGATCGGATTTCCTACATTTTTCAGCTGATTTCAACAAACTTTCACATTTTTGGGTAGGTAGTGTTTCTTATTGTCTTGCAAACTTTTTTCTTTATTTTTACATTCAGAATGCTTTAAAAATTCTGTTTACATGACAACAGTTTATAATAAAATTCTATTCAATCGATAGACTCATAACGATTGAAAACAATGTTTTTGTTTGAGTTTGGGTTGGACCAATTCGTTAAAACAAAACAAAACAAAACAAAACAAAAAAAACTAATTAAGACATGCGTGTCCGTCAATCTTAAACAATAATCTTTGTCAAATTTATTTTTCACTCTTTATGATGGTCGATAATTGATCTATCTCTAACTGTTACACCTCCGGGTAATGCCGGGCTCTACTACTAGTATTTAATAATATTCGTAATGTGTCCCATCGAATTAGTGTAGGTATTTTAATTTTGTATAATAGAATAGAGAGAACAACCATTTTAGAACACAAAAACATTTAATTAGTCCCAAAGAAAGCGAGTGTGCTGTGATTTCTAAACATTTTCAGATGAAGATATTACAATCAATTGAAGATGTCGCATTTTTCATGTTGTGTATATTTAATATCTTTTTTGTTTTGCTTGTTATACCAGGCGTATTTGACACTCTTTCAAACACAACAGAACCTCTACAATGTAATGCCCAATTCATATTACAAACAAAAACATCAACTTATATTTACTTGCTAAATTAGTACGATGTATACATTGCTTGATAAGTTGTTTCTTGTGAGAAAGGGCATAACTCTAAAAAAAAAAAAAATGGAAAGAAACATGAGAAAAAATATTTGTAACAAAAGTATCATAATTCTATTTGGCTCAGATGTCTCAGCGGGGGAAATAAAAATAGCAAAAATGGAAAAGTTAAGTTTAGCGTAAATAGCATAGATCACAACCTTGGCTGGGATCCAAACTACCATATATTTGACTATCATTTCAACCGCCATAGTATCACGGTTATTTTCTTTGGGAATCTTTCTTTCATCGTATAGCAAGGACTGAAGGAATGTAACTGCTGCTAAAGTGTTCACAGTTGGATGTGCGGTTCAATTCCTTGGCCAGGACTTCTGACCAGAAACGGCTTGAAAATGACGTTACAAAAAATTTATTAATTGATTCTAGTGATATCGCCTAGCATGCAAGGTGGATGGAGAATGGTTTATCCTTACTATCTGAATACATTGTATGAGATTCCATTACCGAACAACGAAGGCAGGAGAACCAACAGACAAATTATTCTGATTATATCAGCTAAGAAAACAACTCTTAGAATAAACATATAAATGTGTCATTTTATTCAAAGTTTGCTCTTTCTAAATATTTTCGTTATTTCATTAAACTCT
>CAHIKZ030005098.1:377500-385000 GCA_903632075.3 Acanthosepion pharaonis | reverse complement strand
TTTAAAACTACGCTACGTACAACTACATAATGAGAGTAAATATAAACCTTAATCCCATAACCTTGATATAATTATCGAAAATCCACCTACTAAATTAGAAAATCCTAGAAATTATCAAAAAATTAAAAATATACAGAGCAATTGAATTATATATATATATATATATATATATATATATATATATATATATACATGTATGGGTATTTATATATTTTGCATATGTATGTATATTTACCACTAATATTATCAATATATATATATATATATATATATATATATATATATATATATATATATATATATATATATTTGGATCTAACAAAATATGTCAGCTCTATCACTGACATTGAGCCCTTTCCAATAAGTACCGCACATATATAATATATAAATAATATATAAATAATATATATATAAAATTTCACATATCTATATAGATATATATGCATACACATTTTACACAGAGACACATACACACACACACACACACACATATATATATATATATATATACATATATATATATATATATATATATAAAAAGTGAACATTGAAGACAACACTTACAGGCGACAATCTGTTTCATGCTAGATGCAATCCTCAGGCCTGATGATTGCGTCTAGCATTAAACAGACTGTCGCCTCTAATTGTTGACTTCAATGTTCACTTTTAAATTTACAGGTGCTCTATCTCTGATATTTAGCACCTTATCCCATAAATATAGCACACCTTAAGACTATATTTCTTTACATATATATATATATATATATATATATATATATATATATATATATATATATATATATATATACAAACAGTCACATGAATAAATAAGTAATCTGGAGAGCATATTAATATAAACCTAACCTATTTACATATATCCTTCATCCAAGCATCCACCAACCAATCTTGTTCTTATGTCTATAAACAACACTATGCATTAGCCCGATACAAAGTAACTGCCAAATGTTGTATTTTTTCCATCAATATACCCTAGTGCGCTATATAAATATACAGCTCGCAAAATATGTTGTGGCACGTGTTCTGAAGATTGAACTGTGGTATTAAACTTACTTTAACTATGCAGTATTATATAAATCATCTCATTATCGTCACTATGCAGTGGTTGTCCCTAATATGATAATGACTGCAATATGATAGTCACTATCAGTGTGAGACAGACATTGTCTATTGTCATGTGTAGACGTTCTTCATGTTTATTTGTCATTGTGTGAATTATTGAAACTTACCTAGTGCTTTCTTGATTTTTCTGGCTTTTTAGAGTAATAATGAACGTCTTTATTTTAAAAACTAAACTAAGACAGATTGTCATATGCTACAAGTTATATCTAGAAAAACTCTGGAAAAGGGAAGTGATTCTAATGAGAAAAATATTCTCCCGGCAAGCTTATTAAGCTGAACATTTCATATAGAAGGAGTTATTAGATTATTTAAAAAGAAATGATGCTTGAAAAAAATATTGAGAATTCTGTTGATTCCGTCGGAAATTAAAGTGAAGATAATTAATCAAATAAAATCACCCAGTTAACAACCCCATTTATTATAATCTTTTTTTAAAATATAAGATAAAGTCTTCCTCACCACAAAAAAGAATTAAACATCACTATTTTTTATCTACTGTCGGTCATCTTTCTCGAGATTCTGCGAAGAGTGTTTACGAAAGCATTTCATTCCATAGACAGAGTAGAAAAAAACTGCATTTTCACTTATTTCCTTTTCAGAAAATGCAATTGTTGTAAGCTATTCTACATTTTACTTAGCAACTTGAAAAATTAAATTCCCCTTCTTAACCCATGGGCTTATACTTTCAAAAGATTAAATCAAATATTACGAATGTTAAATTAAATCTTTTTTTGGGTTCAACCACTTGAAGGGAACACTAAATGTTGCCCCGGGCTGCCTTTTACATCTTGCTGCATGACAATCTTTCGAAGAAGGGGGTTTATGCAAAATCTTTTCTCAATTCAAAACCATACTGAAGCATAGATTAAGACGTATAGTACGCTGTTGACACCGGAAAGAACTTGTTAACGACGTGTTAATATGGAACCCACTTCATGACACAATATAGTAGATGTTGACTTGCAAAAGCATTTGTGAAACAACGACTAGACGATGTAGAATGAAACATTGGAGAAATGCAGACCACCATGATAGAAAGAAAGGATGGAAGCTCTCTTGTCCAAGCTAAATCGATGAAGCCTTGGTAGTAGTAGATATTTTGACTTCTAGTCAGATTAAATCTTTCAGTTCCTTCACTGATGTTCTTTTACGATAATAATTGCCTGAACTAAATTCATAACGAACAAAGCAAATTATTAGCCTGTCTCTGTGTTTCACTCTCTATTTTTATTTATTTTGAAAATATCAACTAAAACTGCGTGTAAGTAACTTTAGTTGCATTACAAGTCCTAGATCACATTAATATGTTTGGGAAGCACTTGGACTTCAGACGTAAATGTGTGCCTTATTCAGCAGAGCCTGAACAAGGTCACTCATCTTTCAGTTGAAGTCAGATTTTCATTCTCCTAGATCGGTTGCCATGTAAGACGAGAGAGCACAGTCGGCCATGTCATTAACAATTTGCAGGCAGGATAGATTCTTACTTTTGCCTGTGGAATTATGTGCAAGCGAAATCAACACCATCGGTTAATATTTTAAATCAGAAATTCAGTCTCACTTTCCACACAGATAAACATTCCTACTTTTAAAATGGGGTTATAGGACATCTAACTCAACAGCCTTTTCTAGTATTTGTAATGGGAACCTCAATCTCACTTTCCGTATTGATAACCACTCTGCTATGCATATATCCAAGTCTTTTAAGAATACAGTCAAATGAATAGATATGGAAGCAAGGTGAAAACTGCGTGAGACAGAAAAGGTCGTACATATATGTCTGTCAAATATTTAGAATATTAAAACTTCAAGACAAATTTATATGAACATGAATGTTGATTTATGCATATATCTAACACAAATCTCTGTATACCCAACTTGTTTTCTTTTTCAATAGAAATATGTTCTTTTCTTTTTTAATTTTTTGATTAGCTTATTTCATTTTCATTGGCAGCGTGAAAATGTGCCACTCACAGGTTTGGATTCTTTTACCAGGGAAGCGAGGAATTTTGAAAGAAATTCGCAACAATAATCGCTGATTATCTTATGCCGTATACAACTGAGAAAATCTGAATACTTTTTCCCAAAAGTTATGACAAGGTCAAGATATATAAGTATCTGATACTGAATAAAATTGAAAACTTGAGGACAGATGTTTTGTAATCTTTTTTTGCTAAAGTATTTTATTCTCGACTTCTTTGCCATAAAATAGTTTCTTTTAAAATTACCTCTAACTTTGCTAGACTTCCATTAAATCCAAGTAAAAATACAACATGCGTAGCCACTATATATAATTGTATAGTCAGCCAGTTATTTAAGTGCCATAC
The DNA here is from genome assembly GCA_903632075.3 of Acanthosepion pharaonis. NCBI lineage: Eukaryota > Metazoa > Mollusca > Cephalopoda > Sepiida > Sepiidae > Acanthosepion > Acanthosepion pharaonis. The sequence continues at coordinate 381,536 of CAHIKZ030005098.1, read as the reverse complement.
GTGATACATGCTGAAGCGATCATATCACTTTGGATACACGCCTATGAAGATTTCCTACAGAAATTTGTCGTTTCTTTCTGTGGTAGACACGTTGCCACTCAAGTCTTTCTTACTATTCAGTTTTTTTTTTCCACTTGTATTTGGACGTAAGTGAATGTAATGAACCTGACCAGAATTACATCTTGGCTGTATGCTTTCTCATTCGAAACCGTTATGTATTACACCAGAAAGCATATCCATCCTTTGTATCAATAAGAAATAAGAATGGATTTAAAAATAAAAGTCCCCCAAATGCTTAAATATTATTTTATGTTTCTATTTCAAACTAAGATTTCCGAATATTGTCTTGGAATGTAATTACAAATCTTATTTGAGCCTTTTTGCAAAGGATTTGAAAGGAAAGAGTGAGAAACATGATATGAAGAGTAATGAAATAATGAAAAGTAACCCGCTACTCTGGTACCTGATGTCTTGGCAGTGTTTTGAATATATATCATCTAAGACTGGCTGATCCCTTCTTCATTGTCATTTTTTTAATGCGCATTTTTGGCCGAGACAGGTGCCTTATGAGTTTATTTATTCCTTATGTTTAATGTCGGTAGTTACCATTGTCATTTTTTTTAGAAACTAGAACATTAAATATATATGTGTATAAAACATCAAAAAATAATATTGATTAGAAATAATAAAAAATACTTTTCAAAATAGTTATTATTTTTACTCGTAAAACGAAAAATAACGACAGAAAGTGTCTTCTTACGGCTAATAATAAAAACTTTAAATGTTAAGTGTTGTAAAATATACCTCTGCAAATGGAATATATGTAAGCACTTCAATGTAAATACAAGGAATAAAATGTAATGAGTATAATTTTAACAGATCCCTAAATGGGGCTCATGGCAAGTAATGGGTTAAAATTTAAAAAAAAAAACGCATTGTCTGGACTGTTCTTAACGATGTGGCTGCTGGAGAGGAATATATATATATATATATATATATATATATATATATATATATATATATATATATATAAAATAAACTCGACTGGAATCTGAACTGTGAGCATATTGATACAATTTTCTGCATCTGTATCTGTTACATCACCAGCGATGCTAGCTGACATTATTCAGCCCCGTACACGTATATAAAAATGCATATTTCCCTCTCTTCTTATCTATTCATATATGTGTGCACATGTCGTCATGTCCCCTTCTGAATTCTATTCCTAAGTATTTCCCTAATTGTATTTGGATTAGTTGAATTTTGAAATATGCAACTCACTTTGAAATAGGAAGAATAGAATGAGGGACACAGTTTTGTGCAAAAAAAAGAGAGCATGTCCCCCACCCCCCAAAAAAATTTGAAATCGATTTGTCTGCCTGAATGCGAACAACGATAGCATTGTAGACTGGAAATACGTATTAATCTAATCTTATCTTCTATTTAAGTTTATTTATTCTATCTACCGTGTCTCGGCATGACTTAAGAGATCAAGGCTCTCCACAATTTCCTGTCCTTTGTAGCTCTTAGTAACCTTTGTCTTTTTTATCGCTCCTAAGCCCTGATATGCTAATAATTTACAAAACTCATTTGGTATGCAATGAGCTGCTTTTCTAGGTCCCTGTTGCCATCATAATGTCCAGTAACTGTCAACTTTTGAAAAACCCGTTTCCCCAATTATGTTCCTTGGAAATTTCAATTGCCTCTTTTTCACGCAAGGTTTCAAACACTTAACACATCGGTAGCTTACCTAGAGAAGCGAAAACCGTATTACATGTCTGTAAGAAGACCCTGCCAGGCGAGATGTTTAACCATTACAGAGTTGATCACAGCCGCGAGTAGATTGTTCACACCCGGGAGAAGCTAATATGACGATAATTAGAAGAATCAGTTGGTTCACCTGAGTTCTTAGAGACAGGAAATACACTAGAGGATTTCGAAGAAATAGGAATGCAAAAAGCAGCAAAGCATTTATTTTAGATTTTAGAAAGAAGAAGAGCAGATGTATTTAATACTATTGCAGGGACACAACCAAATCCACATGAACTGTAGGTATCCAGTTTAGAGATGATTTCGAAGAAGCATGAAAGCAAGAAGCATCAAAGCATTTATTTTAGATCTTAGAAAGAAGAAGAGCAAATGTATTTGGGATTATTGCAGGGACATCCCTATGTCCACAGGAGCTGTAGGTATCCAGTTAGAGATGGTAACAGAAACTATAGATGAAATACCACACGCCAGAGGCTCAGTTCTAAGGGGAGAATTAGGTAATATACACCAGATGAGTCAAGTGTTGAATTAAAACATAATTTATGGTCAAATCTTCTGCTTTTTTAGAGAACTGTGAGAAGAGTGGAGGGATAAAAGTCTTCCGCTTAATTATTATACTATTAAAAAGCCCGAAGTAGTGATGCACCGAAAAATTGCTAGAGGCAATAGAGTACCCCATTGTCAGCATCAAACGACTATTTTTATCGAATACACGATTACAATTACGAGCGGTCTCAAAGCAGCGTTTGTTGTGATCGGAACTGTCACGTTGATACAGCAGGAAGAAAGTGATTCCTGCGGGATATTGTGGCTTAATCGGTGAAACCAAAGAGAAAAAAGAATTTCACTTGGTATTTTCAAGAAGGCTTAATCGGTGAAACCAAAGAGAAAAAAGAATTTCACTTGGTATTTTCAAGAAGGCAAAAACATTGATTTCGAATTTTACGCAAGCAGAAACCTCAGTAGCGCAATGCTAAATTGGAAGTTTAAACATTTCACTCCAAGGGTTGTCTCGAGGAAAATCGTGAAATGAATCCCAGTCATTACGCTGGTAATGGAAATAAGCATTTTTAATAGGCGATCCACGTTTAATAGACGAGTCAAAAGCAATATCAAGAGGTACTACGGCGGATTTCGAATTGCCAGGAGACAGATTTGCGATTCCCGACATGAAATATGATATGTGTTAGGGAAGATATCAAGTAAAGAAGTATGTCGATCACAATCACGTGTAGTAAATCTACTAATTGACTGAGCGTTTGAACAATAGCAAAATTTGAATACCGGTAACATCAATAAGATTAAAATGTTTAAGCCACTTCACGTGATGTGAATTAAAATCACCAAGCATAAACGTTGTCCCAGAGGAATTTAGAGAGAGAGTTATTACTATACTCTCGCCTAATATGTTACAATCATGATAAGAAGGGGAGCGATAAAAGAAGCAAAAATAGTTAGTTTATCTAATGCAATAATTAAAGCCAAAAGCAAATGAAAGAACCATCTGAGAACTCAAGAGATGATTTCCTTAACATTGGAATATTTTCATGGACGTAAACACCAAGAGCAGAAAGGCGAATATAGCCTGAATCAGTGAATTCCTTGATAGCGAGTGACGAGTTTAAATTAGTTTCAAAAGGGCTAAAATGTCTGGAGTATGTTTCAAGTGAATATATCCTACACTATATTGCTAAATCCACAGACGAAGAAACTAAGTTCTTCAACATCAAGGCAAGATGTCTCCAGGGGGACACCTTTCATCTTTTCTCATGGTTTTCAAATTGATTACGGATTGAGAAATTCCCTCAGCAATCATTATCATTTGGGATTTACTTTATCACCAAGTCTTTAATACTTTTTTCAAATATCCTGCAACTAGTTTGAGAGATATTAACTATGCATATGATCTAGCTATCACTGCAGACACCATTGCAAAATTCCACAGTTCTCCTACATCGTCTAGAAAATTGTGGCAATGATGTTGGCCTCTATGTCAATGATTATAAAACTGAATTCATATTCTTCCACTAGCAAGACTCAACGCAAAATGTCTCAGGGGAATCAAGAAAATCTGCCGAATCATTTACATACATTGGTAGTAAGATAAACGTTACTGAAAAGGATGTGAACATTCGCATAGCTAAAGCCTGGATCGCCTTGAATAGTATTGGCGTAATCTGGAAATATGATTTACCAGAAAACCTCAAGCGGAGATTCTTTCGAGCGACTGCAGAGGCGTTGTTAATATCTGGTGCCATTGCCAAGA
>CAHIKZ030005098.1:227500-372500 GCA_903632075.3 Acanthosepion pharaonis | reverse complement strand
AGTAAAATATATTTGTTAAAGTGAAATGCCAGCTTTATTTTCATTTTTGCGTAAATTAGACGGCATTTTATTCAATTGAATCCATTTATATATATATATATATATATATATATATGTGTGTGTGTGTGTGTGTGTGTGCGTAAGTGTGTGTGCGTAAGTGTGTGTTTTAGTTTTATTGCTCATCGGTCTTATAGAAAGTGAGATCTGAACAGATATATATATATATATATATATATATATATATATATATATATGTGTGTGTGTGTGTGTGTGTGTGTGTGTGTGTGTGTGTGTGTGTGTGTGTACAGTAGTTAAGTTACCGTCTAAATAGGTCAAGGTCTGTTCACTCCTCCTCCCCCCAATACAATGTATGCTTGAGAGAGATATGAAATTAAACTCTCCCTATACTCTACCATGTCTCTTTAACTACTCTTTTTACACTCTCTGTTAAATTACAAAAACTTACTCTACCCATCAATTTTAATTTCATTTGTCGTTTCATTTCATTTTTTAGAAGTGCTATCTGATGCTCCGGCGTTTTTAAAAAAGGCTCTGGTGAAATAAATTATTATAATGGTACCTTAAAGTGGTCTGTTTTTCTTTTATATATATATATATATATATATATATATATATATATATATATATATATATATATAAAAATTAAGACTTTAGATAGAATACGCGACCTTGGTTTAATCTTCACGGTCTCATCACTGAACATCCAAAGCTATATCTAAAGAAACTACAAAGAACGCTACATTATTATTTTTCAAGAATAAATAAACAAACGCTCGACGGTCAAATGCATCACGTAGTGTGTAATAGATAGGAGGCGGTTAAGGAGAATGAAGAAAAAGGAAAACAAAAAGAATGATGAAGAGAATAAGTAGAGGAAAGCAAGTTTTTCGAAAATGTATGAGAAAAGGATGGTTGTCTTGTAAATATAGGGAAAGCTATGGGTAGGAGCAAACGTATTACAGATATAACAGTGGGGATTTAAATTGCATTTTTTTATCCGGCCTCCTATTGGCTTGATTATTCTTTTTTGATATGAAGGCAATTTTGTATCTTTATTAATAAATTCTGATTCCTGAATGTTTGAATACAAATACAGCGTTCCACATATTTGCTCTATCTATCGAAAAGAAACATCAAGTGTTCGGACGTGCAAACGATTGTTGGCCATTTTCCACCTGTGATATATTCATCTTCAAAATTTCCAACTATCTGTACGAATAAAATCGAGTTAGTATTGAGGGTTTTCCAAACTTATTTAAGGGAAAATTCTTAACAAACTGCACGAGAATTAGCAAAAACATTCAATAAATTCATTTGGTCATAAAACACTAACTAGAATTATGAAAATTGTCTAAAATTGTTTAAAGGGTCTATCATCATCTGACTGCTTTTATTCGAATATTAGTCTCCGCCCATAACGGAAGTATAGAAAGGTTTTTTTTTTAATAGAATCCCCCACGCCAGTGAAGAAAAGGGCGTTTTCCCATGAAGATATTAAACGGAAATGTCAAAGTTTAGTGTCCATCAAACAAAAAAAAATATTATTTCCCAAACCAGAACTTGACTCGAAAAACTTTATACCCTGTGCTTAGTGGAATTGGCAATTTAGGTTACATGACTCAAGTTTCAGTTTGCTTTGGTTTTGCATCAATTTGCGGTATGGGGAAAACTGCATTTGACGCAACAGTTGTTCTACTTTCAATTTTTCTTTCTTTTTCATTTAATTTATTAGAAATGATTCTTATGAGATGGTATTTTAAGTGTTTAGCATTTATTAGTTTCATAGCCTCAATGTTTATGAAGCATTCACAGTAAATGTCATTACTGCAACCATTACAATTCCAGATCATACGTTCTGTTTTGAAAATGTTTGAGTCTTATTTATTGGAAAAGTTGATAAAGGATACTGATTTTCCGTTCAGGATCATTCTTATACCAAATATGAATATCTATGTCATCAGCATAGACCCCATCTTCTTCAGTACATTCGCCCCGGTTTTGCTTTTAAAAATTTCTTGTCAAGCTGTTTTACCTCATTCTCTTTCTGATTGTAAGTATATGTCCTTCAGTAATAAATTACACACACACACACACACACACACACACACACACACACACACACACACACACACACACACACACACACACACACACACACACACACACACACACACACACACACACACACACACACACACACACACACACACACACATATGATTATGTGTGTGTGTGTGTGTGTTTGTGTTATTGCGTTTAGGTGTATGTGACAGTTATATTTTTAATATGTTCATTCCAAGCAAAGTGATAAATATAAATGTGAAAAACATAGCAGGGTTTAAGCAGGCAGAAGATTACGAACGATATTGCATTTACATATCTGAACCTCAAAGTTAATTGGAAAGATAAAAGCCAGAAGATAATCCCACAAGCGAAAAGTGCGACAAAAGAATATATAGCATAGAATATAACAATTTCAGTTGTCAAATGATGAGACCTAGCTGCCAATCTAGTACTGCGCTTTAAATCTTAAAACGAAGGTAACAAACAGAAAACTTCATTAGAATAATTACAAGGAAGCAAATTTACGGTAGAATGGTAGTTACTGAAGCCCTCTTCGCTGGTCTGGACTAATAATATGTAGATTATTCTTTGGATTTTGTCAAGAATCTCTAGATGCATTTAAAAAAAATCTACAGCAGGTGTGATATAAATATTTAATGCATGGGTGAATGGTAGAAATATACGGGCAGGTGTATTTTCTTGCGAGAATAAATGTATTGAACAACACAGGGTACCAATATTCCTAGCAGCAGACTCTGCAATTGATTCACTATAATCGTTTCAATTATTGTCAGTGGAAAACATTAGACATGAAGAGTCTGATTCTTGGAGGTTAGCATCAGACATGCTGACGAAAAGTAAAAAAGAAAAAAAAATGTTTCTCGGGAACATTTTAAGACCAATCGAAGGACTCACTCTTTGTGGGCTATCATTTTTGCTTTGGCTCGGAAAATTCTCTTTCTGATCTTATTATTTTTTTTTAAACTTTTCACTCCAAGCATGACAGGCTTATCACTAATACGCAGATGGTTACAGGAAGTGAAAGTAAAGGGTCAAAAGATGAAGGAAATTGAGGAAGACAGAAGATGTCAATTTCTCTTGCATTGCAATTTTTAAATGTTATAGTATCATGGAAGCAAGGAAACGGAAGGTTGTTCCACAGGTAGAGAGTGCGAGAAAAGAAATTGTTGGAGTAGAAGTTGCGGTGGCATTTAGTTATTTCAACAATAATCGGGTGGGACCTTAATGCCAATCAAGAAAAACGCTTGAATTCATGTAGTCGGAGCTCCAGGGAAAAATCTCGTTAGAGCATTTGGCATAAAAATATTTATAGAAAAGACAGAAGAAAGCCATGTCACGTCGGTGAGAAAATGAGTGAAACTGAGATGCCAAGCCAGGATCGATTATATTGCAGATCCTTCTTTGGTTTTGTCAAGAGTTCCGAGCTGTCTTCAACTCTTCACCTGCAGTTATAGAGTATCGAGTCGGCCTTTTCGTTTGGTGGGAATGCCATTAATGCGCAAGGTGTTACACGGAGTGAAATTGAAAGAGAAGATTGAGGATAGGGAGGATTGAATAAAGGACAAAAGTTGAATGGGATTTAAGAAGTCAGAAAATAGCGAATGGTGTTGCTTTTAAATATTTTAAGATTGTAGTTATCAGGGAATCAATTAAACTGAAGAGCGCAACACAGATAGGAATTGTGAGAAGAGAAACATTTGGAGACGATGTAGTGGTTGCATTTAGTTATGTCAACGTTAGCAGGTGGGATATAGATGACACTCAATTAGCACGATTAAATTTATGTAGTCGGGGAAGCAGGCCCCGTCAGAGCATTCACCATGAAAATATTTGTATAAATGCCAGAGGGTAGACTCGTCACGTCGGTGAGAAAGTGATTGAAATAGAGATGCTAAGTCAGCATCGATTAAATTAGAGATCCTTATTTGGATTTTGTCAAGAATCTCAATATGTACAGAAGTCGTGAGATGTATTCAACTTTTACTTTCTTTTGAAGAAATGCACCTATCACTGTTAAAGAATATATGCCTCATATATATGTATGGGGAAATATCAGATATTTTCACGTAAAATTGTTCATTCTTTTCGTTCTCGCGAGAAAACTGAGCAGTATGCTAGTAGAATGAATAATATACACACGTCACAAAAGTTTAGAGACAACTGACAGTGAATAAGAAATTGATAAAATTGATAAAATACAATTTGTCGCTGAAAACAAACGTGGAAAATATATAAACAACATTTTCAAAGATGGAATTACAACTGCACATCAATTTTGTAAGTCACTGAATAATCTGTAAATATTTAATTCCCTTAAAATTAGTACAGTATATTTGTAGTTAGAAGATTAATAAAAGTGACTAGTGCATATTTAAACATATGTTGTTGATTCATTTAAAATTAGGCAGATGCATAAAATTAACTTTATTTTTAAGTATATTTATCCATGCATTGCATAGACATAAAACTGAATCGGACACATATGACCTATGAATCAATGATACAAGCACCCCGCGAGTATAATATACGTAAATTTGTTTTAAGACAATGCGAAACCACAACCGACATATATATATATATATATATATATATATATATATATATATATATATATATATATATATATATATATATATATACATTTTTTTATGTTTAACATTCCTTTTATAGATACAAATATTTAAGTAAATGCTCCGTTTATAACAAACAGTGTAAACCGACATTTACCGGCATGAATGTCCGAGAAATTTTCACAGAAAATATTCGTCCTCCGACAGGTTTCATTTAGCTTGACGTGCCTTTACCGATTTGGCCACAAAGGAACGTTCGGCTAGCAAGGTAGAGTTTTCTGTATTTAAACTTCAATCTACCATGAATCTCTCACTTACATTCATATCTGCTCATGGCGTATCAAATGTAAACAAATGACGTCACACATTATGAAATGGAGAAAGTCCGACAATTATTTTAAGACATTTTTATGTTTAACATTCTTTTTATAGATACAAATATTTAAGTAAATGCTCTGTTTATAATAAACAGTATTAAATAGCATTTACTGGTCTGAATGGAAAGTCCGACAATAGGATACAGGTTCGAATCCGTCAGAGGACGAATATTTTCTGTCAAAATTTCTCGGACATTCAGGCCAGTAAATGTTGTTTAATACTGTTCATTGTAAACAGAGCCTTTGCTTTAATGTCTTAAAATAATTGTCGGATTTTCCATTTCATATATATATATATATATATATATGTATATATATATATATATATATATATATATAAAAGCTGGAGATTCGTATTCCAGGATAAGCGTCTATTAAGGTGGCTAGGCAATCCCTATTGCAGAGGCTCGCTCAGGCACATTTGTGGTGTATACTGCAACTATGCCGAGCAGAACAAAGTTACAGTTTCTGGGAGAGAGCCTGTTATGTAGCGTGATCAACAATCTGAGCAATAAACACACACACGCTTGCCCATAAAATCAATAATAAAGCCAAATATCCCACCCAGTGAGAACAACTTTCACTCATAATATTCCTTAAATTCAATTTAATCGGAGGATGTTTATATATATATATATATATATATATATATATATATATATATATACATGTGTGTGTGTGTGTGTGTGTAAAATATATAGAAAATAGGAAAGAACTCGTTACGTGAATAATCCAAAGTTCATTAGTATTTTTTGTTATTATTTAAAAAAAACAGTGCTCGATACAAAAGTAGAGCATAAATATAATTATTTATTTAAAAATATGATGCGATGGAATCATATTTTAAATAAATAAATATATATATATATATATATATATATATATATATATATATATATATATATATATATATATTCACGCAGGTTTCGTTAAATAATTTAGACAGGTTCTGTCTACTTATTTCTTTCATATTCGCCAATACATTTTTGTGCGGTAGTTAAAAGACGAGATGAAAACACCGAGTTGTCTCATATTGTATTTATTTCCGACGGCCTTCGACATAGTATAATGTCATCATCAGGGTATTGTTAAATATAGAGTAAGTAATTACTTTTCTTGTATGTGAAGGACAAAATATGTTGTAGTCTTCCGAAGATTACCATTTTTATATGTGACGTCACGAACTCTGCGTCATAGCTGGTTGACATACACCGTTTTTAAGGGTAGGTAACTAGGTATGCTTTTAAAAATGTTTCGGGATGTAGTAGTTGGTAAATAAATGAAAAATTACTGACAAGCGCTGGGTTTGGTTTGGTTTATTTTCTTTTACGTGATATCCTCCTCAATGGTTTTTTTAAATGCCGACAACATCTTTTTATTGCTGGTAATAGTTAACTATTTGCCCATAGCTGGGACCCTCACAGGTGCTACCACTCTGGATCAGGGTGGACCTGAGAACACCAGCAATTATGAGGTAGTTCCACTCTCCTCAAAACCTCCTGATCAGAGGCCTTGCTGCTGGATGTAGTTTATCGTCTTACCCAGGACGCTGACGTAGTTTAACGTCTTACCCAGGACGAGATGGAACAGTGATCAAAACAGCAAGACGAGCAGTTTGTTTTACACTTCCACGTAATCTTCAAACTGTCACGACTGTGTTTTATTTTCGATGCCCACTTTCATACGCACAATCCCTTATATTGACCAATTTAAACCCTCAATATAGCATAACTTAAACCTCGTCTCGAAAAGGACCACCAATCGGTTGCGAACTGGGGCAGGCATTGGCTGGTTAACTTTAACGCCTCAAAAACAAAACTGCTCTCTAGTAATCACCACAAAGATCCTTCCCTGTCCCCCCCCCACTTAGAATGTCTGACGCTCAACTTCTCGAGAGTACATCTTTGTGGGTGCTCGGTATCACATTAACTGCTGACCTGAGATGGAACAAATACGATGAGTCAATTTCTTCGTCCACCGCGAGGAAAGTTGGCTCCCTGTGCCGCGCCAGGAAATTTTTCTCCCCGGAATCGATCCTTCAAATCTACAAATCAAAAATTCGTCCTTGCATGGAGTATTTGATGCTGTTTGTCTCGTGGTTCTTGATAAGATCCAGAGACGGAAATGCAATGTAATTGACCCTGATCTGGCATCTTGTCTGCAGTCGCTCTCTCACAGACGTGCCATCGCCTCTCTCTGTCTTTTTTTACAAATTCTTTCATTGTAATTGCTCCGATGAGTTGGTTTCGCTTGTTCACAGACTTCATGAATTCAAGCGTCCTACGAGGCTGGCATCCTGCTCTCACCATTTCTCTGTTGAAACTGTTAAATGTAGCCGTCTCTTCTACTACAATAGTTTCATATATCGCACCTCGCGCCCGTGGAACACCCTTCTGTTTTCCTGATAGCTATAATCTCCAATTATTCAAATGTAATGCCAATTGATATCTCCAATTGCCATGATCTATCCACGATCCTTCTCCTCATCCTTTCCTCTATCACTCCTATCTGCTCTAGCTCTAACTCATCTGTAACCCCTTGCTAGTGGCTTCCCGCCTTGCTTGGGGGTAAAATGCTACACACACACACACACACACACACACACACACACACACACACACACACATATATATATATATATATATATATATATATATATATATATATATATATATATATATAATATAAAGAGGTTATAGCAGTTCCAACGAGAGAAAAGCGTGTACATTAAAAAGAAGAGAAGAGAGGTGCCGCAAACGTTTTTGGTTGTAATATGGATTTTTTTTTAAAAATATTATGTTTTATTTTCCATAATTTTACTACACGTGTTTCTGGTCTCACGACAGTCTTCAGGTAAAAGGCGGAGATTTCCATGTATTATTAAAAATAATTAATTTCTTTCTTTATGTTTTTCAATGTTAAATATTTTCGATATGAGACATTCTCTGTTTTTGTGTTAGTAATCAGAATGACTTTATGCGTGTCTATATTGAAATTTTTATCAAACTTCATAATTATACTCTATTGATGATTTCACGATTTCAGGAGATTGAACATCTGTCACTGATGAGTGATTCGTGCCGAAACTCTTGAGTCTGTCAATCAGATATTAAAATCTTTATCTTAATATTTTAATATGAAAATTCAGAAAGGTGATGAACATAACTCCGCAGATTCCTTTTCTTAATTATCTTTGAACCGCCTCGCTATCTTAGGATATATAGCGGTATCGATTCCAGCTGTCTTGTCTACATTTTTGAATTCATCATTTTTTTCTTCCTCGAGATTGGTTTCTGTCCCATGATAGAGAGCCACGTCTACACTGGTATTTAGTATGTAGGCGGTCAATAAGGAAAACGGATTGGTTCATGCTTTTCAATAGGAAATCTGTGCGAAGTTGAATGCAACAGACTCGCCCGGAATTTGAACTGTGTCTGCCGATTACACTTTTCACATTGAGATGAATTCAAATTTCTAGCTACAATATATATAAGACGAATTTTAATTGACTTTGTTATAAAATTTTACTGATTTAGCTAACTTTAGTTTATGTTTGCGTACATCAATATTTCTGTCAGCTCACGTAGTCTACACAGAATAGGGCTGAGAAAATGAGGTTTTTATTCACTAGAACCTGAGCACTGGAGTTTGAAAAAACCATTTCAACAAAGGAAAAGGCAATAACGATGAGAAAACAATTTATCGCCCATTCATTATCTTCTCAATGGTTTATTTAGACGGAGCTGTGATTATTGTATTATTTTGTTTGTATCTCATTTTAATGTATAGCATAGTTATTACCAAGTGTTAGCCGTCGTGCAGGAAGTTATAATGTGTGAGGCAGACACTCACAGTTAACTACACGATAAAATTCCAAAGAACAACAACAAAGAAAATAATAATAATAATAATAATAATAATAATAATAATAATAATAATAATAAATTTTACAAAATAAATCAGCCCGAATGCAGTTGAGGCTGCTCTCTTTCATTGCCGAGCTGAAATGATTTCCGTAGTTTGACGTCTGCGCAAAAGCAATTATAAAATGTTGCATTCTGATAATAGATTCTATATTGGAATTTGAAATTGTTCAATTGCAAATTTCGAGAAAGTTTATTGGAATTCTTTCTGTATATTTTTATTGATTTTTGTGTCCATTTTTAGTAATTTATTTAAGAAAACTTTTTATTTATCCATCAACAATCAGAACAAACGCTAAATTTATTTACAGGATTTATTATTTTGCTCTACACAAAAATGATATGATGGTTCCAATCATATCCGTCACATTCTCTGCTTGGCGTTTTACAAAATAAATAAAATCAAGAAAGAATGAAAACAAAAAGACGTGACTACTTCAATCGAGCCAAACAAATGGATTCCAAATGAATGCCAGGCAAATAAACCTTTTAAAACGGAAAATGATTTCGCTTACTATATTCTTTTCATCTGGATCTCCCAATCACCTAATTTGTAACATTTCGTCATCAAAATCATCAGCATCAACTTCTCCGCAGCATTTCTCTTAATCTCCTCCTTGTTAGTAATTTCGGTCTTATTCTAAATCTTGTTCTCTTTCTCACTCTGCTTCGTTTTTCTTTTCTTTTTTTATTTAGTCTCAATCCGTGCTATTATTCACATACTTGCTATGTCCTTGCATATTCTTATTCGTTTTCTTATTCTTATTCTCGTTCTTGTTTCTTTCCTCTTTTTATTCTCTTTCTTGTTTTCGTACTGATAATGTTCTTTTTATTACTACTATTATCATTCGTAATTTTTTTTCTATTTACTTTTCTTATTCTTTTGTCGTATATTCCCATTCTTGTTCTCATTCCTGTTTTCTTCACTTTGTTAATCCTATTTTAATATTAATTCTCATTCTTGTTCTTATTTCTATATCTCTTCATATCTGATTACTCCACTTCTTTCTGTCTTTCCTTCAACTATTTACTTCATGATATTCTGTTCATTTATTAATTTTAAGCCATTCTTTTATTCCTTATATTTTATTTTTTTTATTATTGGATATTTTTTATTCTTTTTTTTTTTAATTGTTTCTTTTTTATACCACTTTTCATCAACAAACCATTTTCGGATATATTTAATAGTCTTTATTTTCCTTCTTTTTGTACCACCACTGATATTCTTTCTTTTTTTTTCTTTCTTTTTTCTTTCTTTTTTCTTTCTTTTTTCTTTATTTATTTTCTTAAGGTTATTATATCCATTGTAGTCTTCTTTCATTCTTTCTTTCTTTCTTTCTTTCTTTCTTTCTTTCTTTCTTTCTTTCTTTCTTTCTTTCTTTCTTGTTCTATGTCTATTATATTCACTCTATTCTTTCTTTCTTTCTTTCTTTCTTTCTTTCTTTTTTCTTTCTTTCCTGAGCCTATTATATTTACTCTATTGTTCTTTTTCACTTTATTTCTCTCTTTCTTTTCATCCTTGATATACTCTTCTCTTATATTACCTTTCATGTCTCCCTCATACTAATTCACCATCAGTATTCATTTCTATTACAAATGATTTAAAAGTCATATTATTCCCCTCGCCAACTTCAATCTAATTTTTTTCATATCAACACATTTTTCCTTCTCAACGTTATTGCCCTTTCTATCTCTGTTTACATGTCGCTCTCTGAAACTCCAGAATACATCTTTACCTTCCTCATTGGCGCATCGAATAAAGACAAATCATGTAACTTGCAATTTATCCTATCATTTAATGTTCATCATTAGTCTATCTTTCTAATGAGATTTCTTTTTCCTTTCTATTCGTTTTTCATTTTCTTAATCTTCGACGAAAATACACCAGAAACTGATTGAAATATTACACATAGAGAAATGTATTTTCAAACCATAATTAAACGCTCATTGCTTTGTCGTGACCTGGAAAGAAACTATTAGATAAAAGTCTGAAAATCAATCTCGCCATTTATTATAATTATTATTTTTAATCCGTTGTTTAAAAGAAATTCTCTTGACGATTGGTTGCCTCACATTTAGTTGGTCTGATTGTTTTTGTCTTAAAGCTTCATTTCCCTGGTGGACAAATAGATTTCGTTTTAATATTTATTATTATTTACATTAATAGACATTTAAGAATATCTGCGACCGATGCTCAATTCGAATGTTAAACACGATGCAACAAAATCATGGCCCATTGGGGAACTTCAATCAAAACGAACACATTTTCTTTTTGAGGATTCCTTGTGAGTTAACGCACACGCAGAATTAAAATGGAAACATAAAAAAGATAATTTTTGATGGTGTCATTATTTTAACATTATTATCTACATTAATAGATATTCAAATTCAATATAATTAAAATTTAATATGAGATTTAATATAAAATTTAATTAAAATTTAATGTAATAATTGACATTAAAATGGAAACTTAAAATATAATTTTTCATTGTGCCATTATATTACCATTATTATCTACATTAATAGACATTAAAATTTAATATAAGTAAAATTTAATATAAAATTTAATTAAAATTTAATATAATTAAAGACATTAATAGACATTAATATGGAAACATACAAAATAATTTTTCATTGTGCCATTTTTTTGCCATTATTGTGTAGTCGATTTCTGCGCGTAAAATTGTTTAATGATAACGAGAAAATAATTATGAAATTTAATCATCCTTTCAAATTACTTGCAATATTTACATCATTCGGACTGTTAACCTCATCTACATTGCCGCATTCACAACGTTTCGTCTGTTGTACACTCTGGTCTTCTTCAGGTATTGGAAAATTCATATCGAACCGTTTATTTCGTCCACCGGTGTATATTGTTCTAGTTCTACGGTGGACGATATAATGGTTTCGGTTCGAAATTCCAATCACCTGAAGAAGGCCGGAGATTACAATGGCCGAAACATTGTGAATATCGCAATAAAGATGAGGTTAACAATCCGAATGATGTAAATATTGCAAATAATCATAATGCTTCATCTCAGTGATATAGACAAATTTTCAAATTTCTGTCTAATTTCGATTGAAACTCATACATATTGATGAACATGAAACGGTGACAAAGACGAAGACATATATAATGTTTCAACAGGAACCTTTTTTCATTAACAATGAAATGATATCCCAATAATATCTTTATTGTTCTCTTTATTTTTCCGGCTGTAACAAACTTTACATAATTAGAACTACCCACCATACGGCAGGATATTCTCTTCTCGCTTATCTCCCTGCAGTTAGGTTCTAGATACGAATAAATTGATATAAAAAAAGCTGATCTTAGTGAGCGATAGATATGATGGACCGATTCATAGATAGACATGAATAGATTGAAATAGTCATGAATAGATTATTATGAACTGGTATGTATGACTAGACGATTGTAGATAGAGAGAAACAGAGAAATATGCATTGATATACTGAAGTTCTATCAATATAGGTAATAGTAAAATAGATTATTTTTTTTCTTTTACATCCATAAGCACTTGCAGGCAATGAGAGATTTTGATGGAAATTAAGCTATTGCTGAATTTCTCTTTTCTTTCTTTCTTTCTTTCTTTCTTTCTTTCTTTCTGTTTTTCTGTGTTTATTTAGTCTTTCTTTCTGTTTTTCTTTCTTTCTTTCAACCTTTCTGTTTAATTTATGTAGTTCTTTCTTTCTTTTGTCTTGTTATTCTACATTCACATACTTCCTATGTCCTTGCATATTCTTATTCGTTTTCTTATTCTTATTCTCGTTCTTGTTTCTTTCCTCTTCAACTTTTTATTGTCTTTCTTGTTTTCGTACTGATAATGTTCTTTTTATTACTGCTATTCTCATTCGTAATTTTTTTCTATTTCCTTTTCTTATTCTTTTGTCGTATATTCCCATTCTTGTTCTCTTTCCTGTTTTCTTCACTTTGTTAATCCTATTTTAATATTAATTCTCATTCTTGTTCTTATTTCTATATCTCTTCATATCTGATGACTCTACGGCTTTCTGTCTTTCCTTCAACTATTTACTTCATGATATTCTGTTTATTTATTAATTTTAAAGCCATTCTTTTATTCATTATATTTTATTTTTTTCATTATTGGATATTTTTTATTCTTTCTTTTTCATACCACTCTCTCTCTTTCTTTCTTTCCTTTTGTTTTTCTTTCTTTCTGCCTTTCCCTCTATCTTTGTTTATGTCATTCTTTTTTACTTTCTTTCTTTTTGTCTTTCTTTCTTTTTTTCTTTCTTTCTTTTTGTATTCCTGTCTTTATTTAGTCTTTCTTTCTTTCTTTCTTTCTTTCTTTTTGTCTTTCTTTCTTTTTTTCTTTCTTTCTTTTTGTATTCCTGTCTTTATTTAGTCTTTCTTTCTTTCTTTCTTTCTTTCTTTCTTTCTTTATATCTGTCAATATTTATTCATGTCTTTCGTTCTTTCATTCTGTCTATCTTTCTACACAATTCAATTAAACGAATTGCGTCTTATTTTCTTTTTAAAATAGAAAAAAGGACGCATACATGTCTCTGTTTTCACAGCCTCCGAGCTAATAACAAAGAAAGATGTTTTAAAATTACAAACAACACCTGTTTCATTAGAGTTCTTCATTATCCAAAGAGTTTTATAAAAAAAAATCAAACTCCATTTTCTGCACGAATCATTAGTATTATCTTAAAAATATGTTTGTATATTTGTACCTGAAGCTCAAATTCAATTTTTGCTTATGTACTCGAAACATTAGCTTTTATGAAAATTTAAAACATCTTTAAAAACTCCTTCTGCAGAAAATCTTTCAAAAATTAACCCATCCTAATTCAACATCTTCTATTCTGTAAGAATTGGAGTCAATTAGTTTATTATATGAAAATGATATGTTGTTTCCATTGATATTCTCTGCGTTATGTACTTGTCGATTTAAAAAAAAAAAAAAAAAAAAAAAAGGAATAAAGAGAAAACGACTAGTCTACTCCAGTCAGTTCAAACAAAACATTCGAAATGAATCTTAAGCAAATAAAACCCTTAAAACGAGAAATTACATCCCTTTACTACATTCTTTTCATCTGGACCTTCCTGCAACACAAATTGAAACTGTTCATTATTATCATCCTCAGCAGCAGCAGCACAATCAACTCCTCCTCATCATTCTTCTATCTGTTAATCTCGTTCCTGTTCTTAATCTCGTTTCTATTCCCATTCTCATTTTTACCCTTGTTCTTTTTTTATTCGAGTTTCCATTCGTGTTATTATGCATAACATTGTGACTATTCTGTTCTGGAATTTATTTTAGAGGTAGTTTTCTTTATATTTTAATTTTTATCTTGAATTTCTAATGAATATATCGCGTTAAAATAAATTAAAACTTAGTAAACTTCAAAACAGATCCGGACTGTTATCGACATCTTTGTTCCGTTTGCTATAGTTCCCTCTGGTGTATATCGATCTGAGTAAGCAAATAAATTCTGAAATTATCCCTTTATTTAATCTACATGTGATTACTGTTCTTGTTTCGTAGGCTATATCTTCTAGTTCTTATTCCTATTGCCGTTTAGTTCTTGCTCGACCCTTTCGATAGAGTGTGCGAAGGAGAACAGGCGTATTTTAAAGACAGTGTACAAGAAATATGCCGTGATATACTTACAAATAAGTTCACATTTTGGATACAATGTTCGGTTAGCAAAGAATAATTACAAGTCAACATATACATTTACACATTTAAAAATATTTAGAAAGTGAAAGCGTAAACATTAAAATTACACACATCCGAGTAGGAAATATAGTACGTTTAAAATTAGTTTACACTACTGACATTGTTCGGACAGTTGTCCTCGTCATTATTGAAAAATTCACAACGTTTCGGCCGTTGTTCACTCCGAACTTCTTCAGATGATATAAGTTGGAATTTCGAACCGAACCATTTCTTTCGTCTGCCGCATTGGATTATTCTAATTCAACTTACCATGTCTTTTCTGGATAACTTAGTTTCAGTTGTTTCCATGTAGTAATTATACTCTTCAATTTTTTATTCAATGCTACTGTGTCCAAGTATTGAACTCATAACACTTTGGGTCAATTCACTCTTGCCAACTCTGGATTACTTCAACACAAGCTTTTATTCACTGGGTCTTGGGAATATCAGTGAATTAATTTTGGGGACTGATAAATCTAATGTCTCAGTAACCATTTTTTTACCAGAGCTCATATTACAATTTGTTGCTATGGTTAAAGTTTCAGTTTTGAAAATGGAAATTTCGGTGTTACGTTGAAAAAGAAAACAAAAAAAATCAATTATAATATATATATATATATATATATATATATATATATATATATATATATATACTGCTCACGAAGTATCAATATTTATAAGAAAAATGCTAACACCAGAAGAGAATCAGAGTCCTTCCCTCCCTACATAGAACAATTGGTTGTTCTTTCTTATTTCTCTCGTCAAAATCGGCATAGGTTTAGTACCAAGTGCATGTGTAATCAGTCTTTTCAAACAAATATCGAAAAGCTCCATCCTTCTTGAACCAGTCAAACTTTGTAGAGACAACCATAATTTCAAACAGTGTAAAAATATACATCACATCAGTGCAATGTTATACGAAGTGACCTGTTTTGTGATGCGATGATGATAAATTCAGTAGAATAACAAACACGAAATCAGACAGTGATAAGATCAAGAATGTTAACTGAACTTCGCCCAAGTCTTAGCGTTGTGCTTGTGTTGATTTGAATAAATCATATTTCACATATTTATCAGTGCAAAGTTCAAAAAAAAAAACAAAAAATCTGATGCCAGCTAGAATTCGACAAGTACACTTTTAGCACCACTGATCGAAAAGTTATCAACCTAACTAAGAATCTTCAACTATTTATCTTGGTGCAAATGCGAAGTAGGAAATATATTTCATCGTTATGCACGAAAATAAGTATCGATTGAATGTTAAGACGTAATGCTGCAGTTAGAAAATCGTTTGCTTGTGCCGAGGAAAGCGTTTTGCTTGAGGAAGTTGTATTTGGCGGGGAATTGGAAGGGATTTGAATTTTAGATTTCTTCAGAAAAAATCGTTAAAAACAAAGAAAAGAGTATTTAACAGTTACGTTACATATATGTGCTTTTGTATGGCAGCGAATGTTGGAAAATCTCCTCAAAGTTGAAGAGATGACTTCAAGCAACAGAAATGTTGTTATACAGAAAAATACTGAGGATACCATGTTAGCAACGATTAAGTTTTAGAGGAAATGAAAAAAAAACAACAAAAAAAACAGCCTTATACTTAACATCAGGAAGAGGTAGTTAAAATATCTGGGACACGTAATGAGGAAAGAGGAATTGGAAAATCTGATACTCATCCGACGATTGAAGGAAAGCGGGACAGAGGAAAGAAGCGTGTGCAATACTTAATGTTCTCGAGTCAGTGGTTTGTAGAATGGGAGAAATAACAAAAAAGGCAAATCTTGTTAAGTGCTACGTGGGGGAAGAAAGATGTGGATGGTCATGAACGCCTAATTCTTGAAGGGACAAGGCAATATAAAGAATATTTTGCACTCACTCAATCAGAATTTTTGAAAGTTTCAATACTCTTTTATTTCAATATTTAAAAATATGATTTTAGGTCAAAAAAGATAAAAATACTCGCTCCTAGAACTTTTTAAAATGAGTATTCCACAATTTATCTCTGTAAATATATATATATATATATATATATATATATATATATATATATATATATATATATATATATCGGCGTCATATACAAAAAATAAATAAATACGCACATGTTTATAAATTTTGTTTCATTAAGACGGATTATATATAAGGGTATTTTTTAAGGCGGATTATATATAAGGTATTTCATTAAAACGGATTATATATAAGGGTGTTTCATTAAGGCGGATCAACGTCAGGAATATACAATCTAGTGTCACTGGCAAAAATTTATTTCTCTATTTGATCATGTTATTTAAATCATGGCAATTATGTCATGCCAAATCTGAAAGAAAAAAATCAATCATTAGACTTTTAAAATTAATTCACATTAAAATCGGTCCAAGTTCTTGGCAACACACTTTACAAGTACATTCGAAACATTGCCGAGTAATGGACGTCTATTATCTTGTATGCTAAAAAATTTTACTTTATATTTGAATTTCTAGAATATGAGATGATCATTATTTAGATTATTTACTGGCAGGTTATTGCTCTCATCTTTGACAATAGTACACATGTAAATAATGTAAATAAAAATGTTGTGTTTGTAAAATCCTCAATGGGAGTTTTAATGCATTTGATTTCAAATTTCTTTTTGGCCATTATTCAACACGCGACCTGTCACAGCTTCATAATTTTTTCTATTATTATTTATTCCAAAATTTAAACAATAAAATTTTAGGATGTAATCATATGAAATAGTAACGCTTTTAATTTTAGTAATTTTTTTCTTCATCTAAGCTCGGTATAAAGGCAAACGGGAAAGATATATCTTCGTCATTAAAAAAAGAATGCCAAACAATTTTCAAAAATGGTCACCCAAAGTATCAGCAATAATTGTTATAGTTTTAATGTTTTATCGTGAAAATTAAAGGGCGAAGCGACACTTGAATGGAAATCATCAGGTATTGGAATAACAAAATTCTAGTTCACCATTATTCCACACTCAATATATCACAGATCAAGAAATGTTTACTACGGCTTTTTTTATCTCAAAATTTGAAAATAAAAGTTTAGGGTAAAGATGTAAAATTAATCGTACTCAGAATCTTTTAGTTGATTCATTAATTCTTCTTAATTTTGTTTTTATATTTTCTGCCGCATTTTCAAATGTCAGCAATAAATTATAATCTCTCCTCTTCATTCAAAGTAGACTTAATCAATCACCATTAACAAAATACATTTGTACACATTTGAAGAATGGCGTCACGTATTTGTTATATAATTTTATTTTTCACTGTATTAAATTCAAAGCAACACTTGTCAATCGGCATCTCTTGCAATTCTGTTATCATCACGCGGCAATATTTAGGCAGATTAAATGTGTAGATTGCTTATCTCACGAGATAATAAATTATTGAGTTTACTGAGTAATGGGCCATTGTTTTTTTTGCTGTATAAAATAGATTTTTCCTTTAAGAATTGCTACTTTCTATTTCTCTTGCGTCGTCATGACTGTTGAGTTACGATGATTTTTCTTTTTCTTTTTTTTGTTTTTGCACAAATATAATTTATTACCAGCAACATTCAGTTCAGTTATCTCTTGTCTCGTATAGTCTGCTGACTGCTACATCTTAGGTTCTTTTTAGTGTACAAAATATAAATTTTCCCCAAGGAAAGTCAGTTCAAATATATCCTTCGTATTATGGACTCGAATTCAGAAAAAATAGACCGTTTTATAAAGAAAGAAATTGGAATAAGCGGAGTCAGTGTTGATATTTGCAGGAGACTGTCTTTTATAAAATATGGGCCGTCAGGTAAAAAAAAATGCTTGTTATATGCTGAAAACTATTATGAGTTCTTGAAAGAGACTTCACATAAGGACATTAAAGGACCAGCTTCAGAAGAAATAAATGGAGAAATATAAATATGAAGAAAAGAGACCAAAGCTGGGAGAACTATATTTATCTATAGTGATAGATGTTTGGCTATGAATTTAAGATAAATAAAAGAAGAATTCAAATGAGGTTTTTCAAGGTAAGCTATCTCCCCGATATCAACACAACCTTTCCCGTCATTGTCCAAAAAAGACACCATTGTTCTGAATATACACTCTGATTCGGGCACCTCGAGGCGGTATAATAGTTAGCAACCTTGTCTCGCTAGAACAATAATGGCTGAGTAGTGATTTCCGTCCGCATTGAATATCCACTACTTTCTGCTTTGTGCCACTTTTCAGTTACGTTTAGAAAATCATTGGGGACATCGAGGCGGTGTAATAGTTAGCAAGCTTGTCTTGCTAGACCGATTACAACTGAGTAGTGAGTTCCATCCTCACTGGGTACCCCCTACATACGGCCTTGTGCCACATCCAAGCGACACTTGGAAAATCGTTGGGCCCTTCGAGACGGTATAATAGTTAGCAAGCTTGTCTCGATAGAATAATAATGACTGAGTAGTGATTTCGGTCCCCATTGAGTGCCCCCTACTTTTTGCTTTGTGCCACATTTAAGCTACGCTTGCAAAATCAATATACAACCTGATTGACATTGATATTGGTTATTTATATACAACCTGATTGACATTGATATGGGTTATTTAATACCGCATTCTATTTTGCTTAGGAGATTTGAATGATAAAATATTATATACGTTATTCTGCTTTCACAATTGAATACATGGTAGATGATACTCTGCTTTTGTGTATATGCATGTTTATACATAGAGGCGGTGATATGTGTGTTATTTTGTAGTTTTGTTGAAAATATATTCTGGAATACAGTTTAAGAAATTGTTATATATTATATGGATTAATACCAAGAAAGTGTTTATTCATATTGGTGGATATTGTTTAGCAGCATATCAACCTGCGGGCTATTTAATGCTGAATCTAAATAATTTTAATATGACTGTAAGCCTTCAAATACAGATAAAATGTATTGTTGGTCATTTTATTATAAACTGAGTGTTCATTTTAGTATAAATACTTATGGCTGTTATATTTTTATATAAAATGTATTGATAATATTTTTTACTATAAAAATGTATTTTTATACCTTCATACTGTGTGGTTTTGTTTGGAGGTTTACTATTTTCCTATAGCTAGCACCCTAACAGGTGATTCCACTCTGAGTCAGTGTGGACCTGGAAACAGCTGTATTTAAGAGGTGGTACAACGCACCACAAAACCTCCATTTCCGTAGCTGGTGGGTGTAGTTTATTGTCATACCCAGGATTTAAACACTCTGAACTGAAAAATGATAATAAATTAACACTAATTAATTCGGTGTAGTATCCTCATTACTGACTTCACTATTACAATCACAACGATTATATCAGTGAGTACAATGGTAACTTAGTAGCAAAAGTTGATATAATAGGGTACACAGTAAAATATAATCTAATTAAAAATTCAAGTTTTAGCAGAATATTCACTAAAAAGATTCAATCGTCAAAAGCAAAATAACATGTAGGTGGAAAAATTGAAAAATTGCGAACCGTTTTTAACACACATAATTTACCAATCCCTGAAAAATACACAAATAACATCGCAACGATATCAGCCAGGTAAAAAAAAAAAGAAACAAATTAAGTATTTAAAAGTAGAAATCATGGAATGAAGGGATTATTTAAAATAAAAAATGATGTCACGATATACGAAATTAGAAACGACATTTACAGTAAATCGCATATCATCCCTATCTATAAAAGGCAGGATGTGTGTCTGTAACGAATGAACGGCCGCAATTTTCGAAGGATTTGTACCAAAATTTATATGCACATGCTCCAAGTTAGCGGGAAGGCCAAGGCCGAATTTGCATTTCCCAACTCCTATCGATAGTGGAAATAATCGAATTTTCATGCTTCTACGGCAGTTTTCATGTAGTTTGCGGCCATTTTCTACTGGCCAGAGTGAGAGCCTATAGCTGGCTGCCACGAATAGGCAGGAAGATTCTATTGGCCAGCGTAAGAGCCAACAGCTGACTGACACGAACGTTAACTAGCATGCTAGCATGCAAAAAAAATCGATAGCTGCATTCGTCACAAGTGGGAAAAATTTAAATCTGCATGGCACTTTACTCCAATTGGCTCATTCACTTGCTTAAACTCAACGTTGATTCTGATTCCGCAGAACTGGGTTCGGTGTGAAAAAGTATTTGTTGTTACCATTCTTTTTTTCATTCGGTTTTTTCAGTTACGAGTCCTTTTTTAAAGCTGATCGTTTTGTGTTCATTTTGTTTAGTTCTTTTTTTCGTAACAGATTTAATGTTTAGTATAGAGCTTAGAAAAATATCGCAGTGTGAGATAGGCAAGAAGTAAAGCATGTAGCAACATTGGCACGGCAAAGGGCAATCCTTTAAAGGCAAAGAAGAGCAAAAATATTTTAAGTCAAGTGATAGCGATTGCTATATGAGTCCTAGAAGGACGGGCAACGCCGGGCCATGCTGCTAGTTATTAAATATATGCAAACGATACCAAAGTTTAACTGCCCACCTCCAAATATGTAAATAACCAGAATCTGGTAGCTTTGCTGTTCTCTGATCTAGCGGGTAGAGGTCAATGGGAGGAAGAGATTTCATTATTTCCAAAGTCAAGATATTTATGTTTCATCATCACAGAAAAAACATTGTGTTTTCTCCTGTCATGATGAACGGTTGTACGCTCAAAAAAGTTCCTTAACTGGAGCAACTATTGCGGTTCAAGCTCACTCCATACTTCAAGTAGAATTCGTGTATTTGATCCATCGGTAAAGATGTTGGCAAAATGGTCAAGCATTTCTCCCACGCAAGGAGGGAGTGTTACTAATACTCAAGGGGTTACAGAGAGTGGGTGCATGAGTAAAAGGCTTAATAGCGGAAAGGATAAAGAGAAGGACGGGGAATTATATCAAGGCATCTGGAGATGTCGACTGACATTGCATTTGAATAGTTGGAGATTATAGCTATCAGGGAAGCAAGTAAGAGGAAGGGAGTTACACAGATGGGAAGTAGGCGACATGAAGCTATTAGAGTAAAGAGACTGCTACAGTTAAACGTTTCGACAGTGAAAGAGTTGGATTGAGATGCCAGTCTCGTAGCACGCCTACATTCATCCAGTTTGGGAACTAGCGAAAGTAGCTTGTCAGAGCAGTTACCGTGGAAGTATCTGTAGAAAATATGGCGGGAAGCGACGGTACGTCTGTGAGAGTGTGACTGTAGACGAGATGACTGATCAGGATCAATCACATTGCATATCCGTCTCTGGAATTTATCGAAGACCTTGAGACGAACAGCGGGGGTTCCAGACCATATATGACAGCAGTATTCTATGCAAGGTCGCAAGAAATTACCTGACACCTCCTACGGTTATGCTCTATCCAGATCGAAAGAAATATGGTTTTTTGTTTACATTATTCAAACTATTGTCCTCATCTTTGTTGCCATATTTATTACAACGCTTCCGTTTTGGGGTCCTGTCACTGGATATAACCAACGCCTTTATCCTCTGTGTCATGTGTCATTGTGTGTGTTCAATACCCGATTAAAGCAGTGGAGAACTTGAAGAGGGGAATTAACATGAGATAACTGATAACTGACATCCATTAAAAACATGGCAGGGGGAACTAGAATAGTCTACCCCAGTGAGCGAAATAAAGGGGTCAGTTCGACATTCCAACCACCTAAAGAAGTCCGGAGCGTACACCGACCGAATCTTTGTAATAATTATGGCGCAAAGATGAGGACAATACTCCGAAGAATGTAAATAGTGTGCATAATACCTCATCTCAGAAATATAGACAGGTACCAAAAAATTTTTTATTACTACCATATCTTATTTGAAGCTGCCCAATCCTTAGTTTCCATCTTTGACAGCATTTACACAACTTTTCAGGTTTTGAATTGACATTGCACTTGAAAACTCTTTTCCCATAGATGAAGGCCTGTTACCTTCTCTTTATTGTGTCACTATTTTCATGGCAAATATTAAGAAGAGTTTCATTCACTATTTCCACCAATCCGAAGTTATCTAATCGTCATTCATTTCGTATTCCATTAGTAAGGAGGAAGTTCTATTCAGACAATGTTTTTCCCCAAAACTACTACGCTGTAGGACTGATTCTGGGGAGAATGTTTCGCACATCATCTTAGCCACTTAATGTTGAAGGCCAACTGTTTACAATCCTACATACCCTCATTATATACACATCTTACTTCCTGATAGGACGCCCTTAAAACAATTTCCGGCTTTACCTATCTAATTTAGTACCTCCTAAGTTTTGTACTGGGTGAATAATTGTTAACAAAGGAGATAAAGGTATGTGAAAACAGCGTGAGACTAAGCAGAAAATGTTGATATGTGGATATGAATCAGGAGGAAATAAATTACAGATATCGAAAGAAACTGAAATATTAAAATCTAAAAGCAATGTAAGGTTAAAAGGTGATTTATACAAGACAGGGATGTGCAGGTGGTTAATGGAAGGCGGACAGAAAGGAGAAATTAGAGAGACGGGTTCGATTTTCTGTTGAAATCGTTACATTCACTTACGTGCAAATAGTTTTTAATTAAAAAATGTAGGATTTTTCTCTGAAAAAATTATTATCTCCCAAAGATTTTTAACACAGTATTAATTCATAAAATTACAGTTATTCTTACAATCCAAAACATATCTTCGGCTTAAATAATTCACAAAGGTTTGCTAAGTTTTAAACCAAATAAAAAAAATCTTAAAAGTCGCCATGTATTATAATCAGCTGGTGGGTCTGGAGGTTGTATAACCAAATATTGCTAAACATGTATGGCAACAAGACTTTCGAATTCACCATTATAAAGTAGGGTACATATATACGTGCATATAACTGTTTATATACTTTCTGGTAGTGTTATTGATAAGATTAATGTTAGAATAGTTGACGCATAGCTAAATGGTTAGAATGTTAGCATTTTAACCATAAGAACACGGTTCGATTTCGCTGGTTTCTTGTTCGAAAGGACCGATCTATTTTTCAATGAAGTGACCTGGAATTCTAGCGTTCAGAACCGTTGTAAAACTCTTGAAACCCCTAATTAGGTTTGACTTAATCCTTGTAAATGACTTTGGTTACGATGGCTGTACTAGTTCGAGGGCTATCTATCACGAAATCATGATTGATCGTGTACCGACCCTGTTGAAATTGATGATCGCGCTAGATTATACGTTTTCTCTCAGAAAATGTAAAAAGAGAATCCCGTTTTCATAATTGCAGTTCAAAACGTAGTTTAGTTCTGTGGGTATTATACAAGCAGAGATGGGTCTGAGCTAACCAACCTAACAGACATGTATATTCGGTGACGATCGGCCAGCCATACGTTGTTAACATTTAATTTTAACCAGATATATCGTGCCATCCATTATAAACGTGCCCTGCTAATCAAACTAACATCAAGTTTATTGATGAACATGCAATCAGTTGAATAAATTCAGCCTGAAATAAAATGGAAACAAATATTTTTTTTAAAAAAAAGTGATAAAACTATTTCTCAAATAAAAAAATAATGTAAATTGTAGAAATAAAAAGAAATTGCTAAAGCAAAAAAAAAAAGAATAAAATTAATGACACCTAATAATTCGAAATGATTAATGATATGAAACAGGTTTTAAGTTTAGTGGCTTCTCGAAAATATTCGTGAGAAATTACAGTGTTTGGCTTGTTGCATTAAAACAAGTTTATCTTAAATTGTATTTGTTTTTCGTCCATTTTTCTTGTTCATGATGATGGCAATATCGATTATGTGAGTTAGAAATGTCTCTAATTGTTTTCAGAGGATAGTGAGAAGTCTTTGATTGCCAGGGCAGGGCATCTAATGATTGGCTTAATGGGAATAATATAACTAAAACCCACGTAGTTAAAGTCATTAAAATAATAAATTGCGCTAATGTTTGCAATTCCTAGTTCAAGGCAAATGTTAGCCTTTAACCTAAACGATCATTGACGTCTGGGAATCTTTGCAGATTTGAAGGAATTATTTACAAAAATTGATATGTATAAATTTTGTATTTAATTTTTTTTTAATTAAATTATATATTTTTCGATGAATTCCTTGGCATGTGTAAATAGATGTCATTTGAGGAAAAATATATCACGGTAAAGTAATTCCTACATATTTGCAGGCAGAATATACGCACTGACAACCATGCAATTACAAGCAAATTACACACACACACACAACACACACAACACACACACACACACATATATATATATATATATATATATATATATATATATATATATATTATAAATTGATTTATTCAAAATATATTTTTTCGCAACACAGTTCTAACCAAGATTCAAAAATTTACATTGAGCACTATTTTGTAAAAATAAAAATATCTATAAGAACAGCGTATTATTTATCTTACTGTTCTTTCTTTATATATATATATATATATATATATATATATATATATATATATATATATATATATATGTGTGTGTGTGTGTGTTTGTATGTGTGTGTGTGTGCATATATATAAACACAATTTACAATATTTATACGGAAAGGGTGCCCAGTAATGGAGAAACAGATTTTATCTCCGTAGACAGTGAGAGAATACAAAGCAAAAATAATATATAAAAATATAAATGATTAATTTATTGGTCCTGACTATAAATAAAAAGGTATTTGCACATACACCAAACACCTAAGAACCATAAATAAGTAACCTAGACATTATGACCGTAAATAACCATCCGTATTATCCATATCATAAAATGATAAGCTCCAATTTCTTTCTATATATACAACGTGTACTATATAAAAAGCGATACATAAATTTCGCTGTTTTTCCGTCATTTAAAGTTTCAAGGTGAACGCGCTGTTTAGTTAGCTGTCGCGGAATCATTAGATGTTTTAAAAGGGTAAAGAGTTCTGTAATTAAATGGTCACTACAGTGTACAGGATGCGATAGGAAAATTGCCACCATTTTATATTTTAAATTTCACGCATGCGCATTGTTTGGTTTGATTTGTCGACAGGAGAGTATAGTAGTGTTATTTGGGAACCGTCTATGATAAAAAGAGCATCATGAAGCAATTCACTCCGCCAGAAATTTGGATGTGGCATGCTTTACTGATTAGCATTCAGGTCGGAAGCTGAAGAGTATTTGGAAAGTGTTGGATGAGTCTAATGGTGATTACGAATGTACGGCCGACGGGAAAACTCACTCTGATTGTTTTGATATGAACAAAACACCTGAATTTGTTGGTGAGTGCCTCAGATTCAACACAAAGTCTTACATCAAGTTCCTTGAGGAGGTAGTGCTGCACAGGGACACGCGGGCGGCTGCTGAAGTCCCTGTGTTTGGCAACAGGATGCTGCACCATGCCCCAAAAGCAGAAGAAACCTGGTTGTCAGACAATTTCTGCGACCATATCGCTCTTTACATCTGGCCACCTAACTCCCCAAACTACAGACCTTGATTATTATGTGTGGAGCGCATTTGAGCGAGTGGCGAATAAAACTATTTGTAATAACAAAGATGAACTGCAGGTAATGATTAGGGCAGCATTCGCCAACTTAAAGAAAGAGGCCACCCAGAAGAGATGCAGGAAATTCCGAAGTCGTCTGGAGGGTGTGGTTGAAGCCAATGACGATTTTATTGAATAAGCGTACTCTTTAGTATTTCGAGACGTTTTTGAGAAATTTTGGTAAATATATTTATTAAAATGAAATGTCAGCGTTTAATTCAGTTTTTGCGGAATTGAGACGACAATTTATCCATCGCACCATTTATATTGCGAAAAGAGAGGGATATCTATCTATCTACCTATCTATCTATCTATCTATCTATCTATATTGGCAGCATAGCCCGTTTTTCACCGGGTCTTACATTATTGGAAATTTTGCCGTTCAAATGGAGCAGTTTAAGTTTAAAGTCATTCCACACGAAAATCAATATTAATAACAACATTTAACAATATTAGTAACAAATACAATTGCGACACATCCCTAAATAGGGGCTTAACAATTTGAAGGGGGGGGCTAAAAAGGGAATTGTTTAATAATAAATAATATTGTAATAATTTAAAGTATTTATTTTTTATTAAAGATTTTATGAAAGATATATATCCAAGAACTAATAGTAAGTAGTAAAAGGTTGCTGAGAGTTATAAAAGACAGGAAGTAGTGGAGAGTCATTGTCACCAACAATTTGGAATCCAATCGGCAATGGAGAATTATCTATCAAACAAAAAGAATATATATTTGCATATGATCTATTTCAGTTACTCAGTACTTTCACCTCTTATATATAACATGCCATAAGACAATCACTATATATATATATATATATATATATATATAATAATAATAATTTTTAGAAATATGAATCCTTCGGTACATATTTTAAAATTAATTCTAATTTAGTCTGTACTTTTGTATTGAGCACTGTTTTTTTTTTTTTTTAATAAAACAAAAATACTAAATAATTTCGGATTATTTACCTACCGTGTTCTTTCCTATGTTTCTATATATTTATATATAATAGATAGATAGATAGATAGATAGATAGATACTGAGAGATTGAAACAGAAATGTTTAATCGTTTATTGGAAGAGTTATTAACGGGTAAAATTTCAATTTTCCATTTGTCACGAGAACTATTTTTATTCATGATTTTCTGCTTACTTTTATTTATTTTTTCTTCTTTACTGCTCGTCAAGATGACGATAGAGATGGTGTGGACATATAAAAGATATGAATTTGAAAATGATGTCGATGTGGACGGAAGTGCAATTGAAGACAGGGTGAAATGAACCAAAAATGCACCACTTCCCTCTTTTCCTTGTTTTTCACCTCCCCTCTCTTGGCAACACTTACACCACAAACACAGACAGACATTGCCAAACCAGACTGGCATCGGTCTTCTCCTCCCGGAATCCAAATCTGTGACTCCGCACTCACTAACTCCAATGTTAGTCCCATTTGATGAAGGTTGGGTGGTACCGGCAAGAAAACATGCAGAGCAGGCGTTTCTGGGTGCAAGGGGAGGGTGACGTTAACGATAGGTTTTGGGATGTGTCTGTCGGAGGAATACCGGTGACTTCTCGGTCTGTTCCCTCTCTCTGATGACACTGAGGTTTGGGGTCGTCTCTGAAAATGTGTGGGGTTTTTGATACGAGCGCTAGTGATGATTGATGAAAACCCGGGTGACACGCCTGTGTGCTCTAATGCAAGCAGGGACACGTCATTTGCGTTGTTAATGAAGTTCATTAAATTCAACGTCACCATTGATCCAACTGTCCCAAATTCAAGACCCCGGTTCACCCCTACTCACAATAGGCCATAGCCCAACCGCATTAACCCTTACACCCTCATAGGGAGCACACTTTCTTCCTTTTCACAATTCTGTCCACTGCCATCCGTGATTTGGCCTTTATTACATTTTTTTTCTTCGAGAGCTTCGATTGCTGATGCACAGTATTTTCCTTTAGTTCTTTACCTCATTTATGTCCGCATAATTTTAACACACACACACACACACACACACACACACACACACACACACACACACACAAAACACATATATATATATATATATATATATATATATATATATATATATATATATATATATATATATATATATGTAAGCATTTTTATTCGCCGGAAGGGGATGGTGACCAATCTCATTACAGCAACTGAAGCCTGATTTTTTTGCATGAGAAATATATATATATCTATATATATATATCTATCTCTCTCTCTCTCTCTATATATATATATATATATATATATATATATATATATATATATATGTGTGTGTGTGTGTGTGTGTGTGTGTGTGTGCGTGCGTGTGCGTGCTTGTGCGTGTAAATAAAATAAAAGAAAAGTAAGATATATAATCCGGTGTTCTTATTGATATTTTTTATTTTTATTTTGACAAAACAGTGCTCAATGTACATTTGCAGAGCATAAATATTATAAATTAACTGATCTAGAATGTTTTTCTCGCTACACAATAATAACCATGTTTCAAAAATGGAAGCTAAAAACTTTAAATTTAATTATATAATTAAATTAAATGCATTAGTTCTGTTTCATCTTCAAGCGAGTATTGGAATAAATTATTTTTAAATTTACTGAGTTTTAAACGCACATATAAATTCATCATTTACAGTCTCCAAGGATACAGAGAAATTGAATCATTCAAACAGGGGCGGTAGCATGTTCATTTTTATTAACTATTGTTGTATCAATTATGAGTTACGCTCGAAAAACAGGTTAAGTTTAGGGAGGGTAGGGGTGTATTTTTCAACGAATTCTGACATCCGTTAAATGCATTTTTTTTATTATTATTAACGGCAAAAAAGTTTTTCGGCATTTTTTCTTATTTGTATACTTAAAGATTCATCTAGGTGTCTTTAAATGGTTATAATACGTTTTATTTAACTAAAATTTTAAAATATTTTTACTCTTAATTATTAATAGACTATATTTCTTTTAAAAACAAGTAAATGTAATAGAATTACTTACCTTATTTAAATTTATTTTTTCATATCAAATATAAGTATGCACATTACCAGCTCCCATTTTTTAATTTTCTTTTTAAATATTATTTAAGGAAAATTTTTGACAATGACGGCAATAAAAGCTATTTCATTTCTCTGATTCAATAATTTTTTATTTTTTTATAAACTTAGTAATATATATTTTCTCATGTATGCACAAAGGACATGGGCCAGTTAATGACCTACATATTCTAGCTTTTCTTATTAACTTCCATTTTACTGTAGGTGTTTATTGAAGTTTTTAAGTGGCAGAAATACTTTGAAAACGATGTCTGATTTCTGTACTTATTTATCCTAAATCAAGTTTGATGTTGATTGAACCGCTTTTATATTTTATATATATATATATATATATATATATATATATATATATATATATATATATATATATATATATCTATATATATATATATATATTTGTGATACGTTATTTATATATATATATATATATTAAATATATCTAACCAGACCCGACATGCGTAGCGAAAATGTTAAACACGTCCGGCTATAACACGGTTCCGTGTAGGGTGCAGGTTCGATTCCTGGAGGGGATACATATATTCTATGAAATTTCCCGGATATTCAGGCCGGTAAATGTTATTAATACTGTTTATTATAATTGAGCCTTTACTTTTACATATTTGTGTCTATATAAATATCAAGTTCAATTAATTGTCGAGCTATATATATATATATATATATATATATATATACATACATATATATATATATATATATATATATATATATATATATATATATATATATATATATCGAGAGAGAGGTGATAGAATATAAATCCCTATTTATGAATGAGTGGCCAGCGAGGAGTCCTGAATGAATAGCCTGTGACATTTTCCTTCGGAGTTGCTTAAAGGAGCAGGTCTTCTATACCAAAACAACATTTTTGAAGAACTTGTAGGGCGAATCCCAGAAGTTGTCTTCCATACTACACAAGTTCCTGCTGAAATCAGTTGACGCGATTTCTAGGGAGCTTTAGAAGCTGGTAGCGAAATCTGATGTCCATATAAAATTAAAATGAAACCTCATGCTACACGCTTTCCTTTCATATCCATTTCTTTTAAGAATTATAAGTAATAAATATATCATAATCATTTTAATGTGGGAAGTTACATTTTAATCAACTTACGCACACCACTTCGCTAGGAATTGAATTCCGTGGTAGCCGGTAATGCATATATCTCGTAAACCATGTGTTAAAAAATGTCTTTCACTGTATTCTGCGTCTAGTGGTGTATTTGACTGATATCAAATCGGTCGGGTTTCGATTCCGGCTTATAAGAGGTGGTATTAAAAGACTTTTAAAAAGTTACAGAAAGGTTTTCATACTTCGTAACTATGATTGTTAGTTAACATCGCCTGAAGAAATATTAACATAGTATTGAAACATGCAAGCCTTGTGTAGCGATTTCAAAATAATTTTATTTTATTCTCGTATAATAAAATATAATAATAATATATTGCTCTTCTTTGTACTGAGCACTTTTTCTCTCATTACATATATATATATATATATATATATATATATATATATATATATATATATATATATATAGATAGATAGATAGATAGATAGATAGATATATAATATTAGTCGTAAATATACACATGCATATGCAAAATATATAAATATATATATACATAAATGCATACACATACATATATATTTTTTGGAATAAAAAAATTCCAAGAGGATAGAATCCAGGTAGAACTCAATGTCCAGAACAGAGTAAGGATATAATAAAAAGGCTTAAACACTAATATTCTATGTTTATAATTTATTCCATTGGAAACGTAAATACGATCCAATTCATCAGACCTCCAAATTCAGAAAGAAAACAGAAAAACTCCCATAAACCGTCTTTGACACACCTCTCTAAAACTTCTCTCTGTTAAATTTTAATCCCCTACCTTCTCTCCGTCTGTTATCCCTCTCTTTAGCTCTAACATTCGTCCCACACCCTCATATTTACACTCTCTCTAAATTCTATTTTTTATTTCCGGAGTTGTGTTTTCTGTTTTCTTTTTGAATTTGTAGGTCTGATGAATTGGATCGTATTTACGATTCCAATGGAATAAATTACGGCCATGGAATATTAGTGTTTAAGCCATTTTATTCTTCTTCTTCTTATTATTATTATTATTAATTTATATATATATATATATATATATATATATATATATATATATATATATATATATATATAGTCACTAATCACTCTATCTCACATCTGTGGTTCATGGTGTCATTCAAGGCAAAATAATGCTAATACTTTTTGTACCTGAGATGTTGACGTTGCCCCGCCTTTCCTCTCATAGATGGATTTGTTTTGTATATCACATTCTTCTGGAAATAATAATAGCAGAAACTACAAAGCAGCAAGTTTTTTTTTTAATTCAGATGTTATATATCCTAGTTTGATTGTCACCGAAGGATATACAATATATGGTGCTATTTTACCCATAGCTGTGGAGATAAATGACGAATTCAGACTTTCCCAAAGATATCAGCACTTATGGGAATATATATATATATATATATATATATATATATATATATATATATATATATATATATTGCCTATGTTTCAGTAACATGTTTTCATTAAGACACGTCTCATTAAATAGGGAAATTTATGCCTGCAACATGGTAATTTTCATTCTTCTTTTAATAAAACTGCCAAGAAATTTGTCGGTAATTACAGGAGGACCTATTAAAATTAAGCAGTCAAAACTTTAATGAGACATACGTCTTTATATATATATATATATATATATATATATATATATATATATATATATATATATATTAGCTATTCTTTTTTGTCCTGCTGATCGACAGACGCTAAGGCGACCGACCATCGTATAAAACCTTTATGTTTCTTTCCTGTGCCATTGACATCTGTATTTTCCTTTTGTCTCAGTTGCTGACCTCTTAATCGACCTGTCTTCCATGGCACAAATGTCACTTATATATAGCCGTGTTCTGCACATCCCAATCCTAAACAAAAAAACAGAAGCGCGAATTAAATAAAGGGGTGCTTACACTTTTATATCAAATAAATTCCGGTCAGTGACAGAAGCTTGTGGTTCGTAAAATGAAATAGTTGCATCTGTGATACGTTTCTTTTTTTTAATCAAGACTGTTCACATTCGGCTATTTGCTTAGCTAAGCGCGCTAATGTCTCCAAGCAGTAATGTTCAACAAGATGGCAGACTTATCTATACAAGTGGAAGCCTGTTTATTCTAACATCCTCCATAAAACGAAAACTTTAGCATTTTTAAATTTATAATATTGAATTATACATATAGTATAAAGTTGCAGAAGATTTATACACCCGGGGCTAACTACAAATTTTATTGGATTATTTTTGGAATTAATAAAAACATAAGTAAAATCAATACATATAGCATATCTCAATTTAAAATAGTGAATTGTATATGGCATAATGTTAAAGAGGATACATTCAGCTGGGGCTAGGTATAAATTATAAAATTAACAGGAGATAACTGATAACTGACAGAACATGGCACGTGGAACTAGAACAGTCTACCCCAGCGAAATAAATGGTTCAGTTCGACATTCCAACCACTCAAGAAAGCCGGAGCGTACAATGGCCGAAACGTTGTAATAAATATGGCGACAAAGATGAGGACAATTGTCCGAATAATGTAAATAATGTACATAATACCTCATCTCAGAAATATAGACAGGTATAAATTAGAGTTTAGTTATTTATATACTTATTAAAAAAAACAAAAACATCTGGAAATTCCATTCCAGGTTATGTTCATTCTCTTTCTAAGACAAGAACATAAATTGCAATATATAATTTTTCACGAAAATAAAATTTTCTCTTTTTTTAACCGATAAAAATTATGTATGTTTAACAATTAGGATTATAGATATAGTGAGGCTAGCTATTCCTGTATAAGAAAAAAATCGACATTCATTTGAGCAAACGAATAGCATTTTTGACGATTGAAAATGAAGAACTCTTTATTTCGAAACAAAGAAATATGCTTTACGTATCCCAAATATGCTTTACGTATTGATTAGAGATTCCTTCTTAATCTTTTATTGTGTGAAGTAAAGACGTTGATTATGTCATTATTCTCCGTTCTAGTTATATTCGCTATCCATCGTATTCGTTGCCGCTGTTGGATATCAGGCATTGATGTTTGGATTGTTTGTTTAATTTCATGTTCCATAAAGTCACTAAGATATTAGAGGTTACTAAGTATTAAAAAATATATGAAAAAAAACGCTATTAAGGAGAGAGGACAATAAAATTTAAAAAAAAAAACAAAAAAAAAAACAGAAATTAAAAAGATAACGATTGAGATACTATTTAAATTTTTGAAGATCAAAATTGATTGGAAGGATTGAAGAGAGTACCAGAAACGAGAAACACGAGAGAAGAAACTGTTAACATAGAACTTACGGTTATATCTAATCATTTTATTCATAAAATGATGAGACCTTGCCGACAATTTAACACTGCGTTTAAATTCATAAGATCTACGTACCATAAAGGAAAGTTCAACTGAAAAAAATTACCATGAAAATATGTATAGAAAAGGTACAGTGATCTGACGAGATCCCATGCTTATGCAATAATATTCATTGGGTTTTAACAAGCGTCTCAAAATCTATCGCAGGAAACGAAACCCGATGGAAGAAATATTTTAAGCAAGGACGATTGGTAGATTATACATATGTAAGATAGATTCTGGCAAGAAAATTCTCTAGCACGATAACATAAACAAACTTTCCTAGAAGCAGTCCTAGAAAATTGATTCAATATAATCTTACCATTTCATGTCAGCGAACAAAGTTAATCCGAGAATCCGCACTCTTAGAGGTTAACATCATCCATGCTGATGGAAGGTAAAAATAATTTTTTATGTAAAAAGAAATTCTTCTTTCTTTGGTTATGTAGCACCAGTCAATAAGATTTGATAAAGTGTTGTCTTTAATATCTAGATTATTCGTTCGTTTGAGGCCATTTTTATTCATTGATCTGAGAAAACGGTTATATATAGCTGACAGTTTAGACATTTCAAAACGACTTGGATTCCCTGCATGCCATTCATATGAGAGTTTAAATGGCCGAGGCAACTTAAGAGCAGGACAGATGTTTTTAGGTTTTATAATCTTGCAGTTTTTAACAAAACATCGTTTCCACAGACTATCTTATATTCTATTTTCTTATCTACTCTATTAATTTGTTATAAACGAAGATATTTAAAATGTTTAGAGTTTATTAATTTGAAAATCTTTCATTTTATGATGGATTCAGTTTATGTCATCACTACATTTATTACAATTCCAGACAGTTCCTGTTTTGCAAAAGTTTATCTTATCTTAATATACAAAGAATATGATTTACTCCAGTTCTATAAAGCATTTTTCATATAGAAACTTACTGACTCTAAGAAAATATGTTAATGCAATATACATTGTACAGGGAGCCAAGTAAAAAATCGCGTTAAATTTATTTTCACTCTTTTAACTTTCAGGAACTTTCACTGACCTTGAATATTAATGACCTTGAATAATCATTCGACTTTCACGTCATTACTTAACACTGAGTGGTTCTTTTATGATTGATTAATTGCTGATCGATCTTGTGAGTCGTCATTTAAAGGTCATTTGCACACAACTTTTGTCTTTCATTCTGCTTTTCTCGTATTACCAAACAACTCACTGATTCTGAGTGTCATCTTATCGTTCTTTTCAAAGAACATACGACATAGGGATTGATGAAATGTGTAGAAATTCTTTCTGAATTATTAATTCACATCAGTCGTCACCAGTTTTCAACGGTTGTCTTACGTCTTTCCGAATGTTACCTTTTTTTTTTTTTTACTGGGCACTCTGTATTTATCATGTGAGAAAAGAAGGAATTTAAACTTGGTACCTCCACTAAATTTTCGATACCTGGGATTTTAATTATTTTTAAAAAATCAAATGCATTCTTAATTTTTTTTTTAGCTTTAATTGAAAGCTAAATGATTAAATTTACTATTTCCAGTAAGCAAAATATTCTGGTTTATTTAAAGTAGAAATTATATTGATTAGTATTTCAACTTTTTGCTCGCTTTCAAAAATCCTTTTGATTCTGCCATTTTCGACACAATTATAAATAAAAGTTAATTCTAGGATTGGAAAATCTTCCAAAATAGAAATATACTTTTCTGAAATTTAATTGAAGAATATTAACTAATTTACAGTATAATTAATCTGATTTGAAAAAAAAAAAAAATTTCTTTAAGTTTAAAATAACAGAGATGAATTTTTAAAACAAACAGTAACAATGGTTATGCACTTATCATCGCTATAGTCATCGCGCTTATT
Organism: Acanthosepion pharaonis; assembly: GCA_903632075.3. Lineage (NCBI taxonomy): Eukaryota > Metazoa > Mollusca > Cephalopoda > Sepiida > Sepiidae > Acanthosepion > Acanthosepion pharaonis. The sequence continues at coordinate 336,929 of CAHIKZ030005098.1, read as the reverse complement.
TTTTGAAAATGCCGTGTATGGTCGACCATACTTTCAAAGAGGGGCACGTTACGTAATATTTTATATCCATAAAAAAGTTAAAATTACGTTAAAAATCCTTTGTATTAAGCTTTTCAAATTTTGATTCGTACACATCGTTTTCACATAATAACACTATCACCTAACCGGGTTAATGTAATGCAGAATTATGAATTATTATAATTAAAATTTTTTAAAAATGAAAAAAATTCTTGTAAAAATTTATTATTCATCGATATTTTTTTAATATTAAAACACAGTGTCGTTAATAATATTATTTATAAAACAATTAAAATTATTTCTAAAATAACAATGTCATACTTTTTTTGTATTTTTTATTTTAAGTTTCGGAGAAGCTTTTCGGGAAGTGAGTCGTATTTTGAAAAGAAAAATTAATGACTTACACTCTGCAGGAAACCTGTTTTTAACCAATAAAAATATTTTGCGATGAAAATTTATTTTCACGTATTGTCATGTAATTAAGTAATTAGTGGGTTAACATATGTAAAAAAAAAATCATAAATAATTTCATTCATTTGTGAATAAGTCCTGCTATTTTCATTAAAGTCGGACAAATATTTGTTTTTTTTAAATAATTTTCCAATCATTTATCTGAAAAAAAAGTTGCTAAAACACTTATCGTAAATATTACATCGACCACTGACGTTACAAAAAATAGGATTTTAAACCAAAATTTCGAACGTGCTAGATGTTGTTAAAAAATATAATAAAATAAAAACATATTTTCCTCTTAATAATAAATTAAACATTTTGATGATAAAACTTAGTTTTTATTAAGTTTGGGTTTTTTCCCCTCTCACTCTGCTCTTAGATTTTAAGTGAAATATGGAAATCGCTAATTGAAACACTTACTTCTTAGTTGGTGAAGTTGTTTAACAACTGATTTTCAAGTCAGGTTAAAAAGAAAAAAGAAGAAAAACAGATCATTGAATATGGATTTTTTTTGGCCCTTGTATAGATTCGTTGATACATTAATATCTTTCTTGTACAAGAGTAGGGATCTGTGAGGTGAAAGTCTTAATTGCTACTACACAACGTAAAACCGTTGCTGTTTAAACATAAAGAACAATCGAAATTGGTGTAAATGCCTAAGTTGTAAAGGTTTGATTTATGATAGGCATGGCCTCACTCGTTTGTATGAGAAACACAACATTCTTTATGAATCCAAGCAGATGCCAAATTATGAGGAGGAATTTGGTTCAGACATCCTTCTCCCAAAATCGTTACCTTGAAGAACATCCGCGTGGTTGGTTCGCCGAACGCTACAATCTTAACCTCTTCAATTCATCCGCCATCAATAATCTTTATAATCTTCCTTTCCTCCTCTTGTATTCATTTGCATACCTCATACTGTAACTTGACATACTCTTGGACTATTTGATTGCACATTAATAAAGCATCTACATTTTTCTTGCTCGATATTCAAACAATTAATATAATTGTTGCTAAGAAATTAATATTTTTAGACTGAGTGAAAAGTTGAAACTTTGAAAAACCGAGATGATTCGCTCTATTCGTTTGCTAAGTCTGTGTCTTGAGAAAAAAAACGAACATTTTATATTGATGAAAAGAAATCTAAAATAACCCTTTTATAAATCCATACCAATAGAAATACATGGATGATAGTGATTTTCCAAGCGTAGATGTGGCACAAGGCCGAAACTATGGGGCACCGAGTAGAGGACCGAACTCACTACTCAGTCGTAATTGTTCTAACGAGACAAGCTTGCTAACTATTACACCGCCCTGAGGCGCCCATAATGCATGAAGGATAAGATATACATTGTTTTTATTTCAATTTTGTTCCGGCTTTATTGCAACGATTCTGTGTCGGAACCTGTCATTTCCATGGTGTTTATCGTAATCACGAGCAGACAAAATATTTGAAGTGTTTTAGGGCTGAGTAAAGCAAAATTGTAGGCCAAATAAAAATGTCCTCCAGATATGCCCAGGTCATCAAAAGCGATAAAAAATATCCCGATGAATGCTATATTCGAAACGTAGTAAACAAAGGCGAACAAAATGCTGTTAATACAAAGAAGGCATGAAACTGCTCCTGGATTGATGAAGTGAAAGATATTCATTCATTAATTCTAAAACGAAAGTAGGAACACAAAAAAGCAACAATTAAGTAGCAGTTATTTTTTACGGTAGGCTGCTGATATGCAGCTATTCAATAAATGGAACCTAATTAACAGTGATATTTTAAGTATTTCAATGACATTAAATAATTAATTGATCATGATTACAAACATTAAGTATTTAAGTGACATTTTAAGTATTTAACTGACTGTAATTAATAGTAAAATATTACGTATTTAAGTGATACATAAAGTATTTAATTGTCTGTAATTAATAGTGACATATTAAGTACTTAATAGACTTTTTTTTAATTGCACCAAAATATTATCCGACAGTATTGACTTCATACATCATGGCGTACTTAAAACTTGAAACTTTTTAGTTCAACAGAGAAGTGCCGCAACAACTTATTTCTTAGTTGACTATTCGAAATAAAAATAAGGCATTAAACAGATGAAAAGTCAGTTCAGGTTGATTTGAAGAAGTTGTGTATAATATGGTGTAACATTATAATTCTGATATTCTCATGCGGCGAGAATTTCTCGTATTAGCAGTAGATGGCGTTGCGTCATTTGCACCCAAGACAAGGCAAAAAGCCTGTCATCCAATTTTCTGCATTAACTTTATTATAACTTCTTATGCCCATCATAAAATCTACTTATATTTATAAATAAAAATCTACTTATATTTATAAATAAAAATCTACTTATATTTATTAAATAAATATGCAAAAATCCGGTCGTTTTCCAGAAAAAAAGTCGCTATCAATTACAGTTTTCTACCTATGATCTATAAATGTATAACGTCCGAAAAGGACATTTATTATGTTAAATAAGCTTTTAGTGCATTGGTTCTGTAGGTCTTTCTTACGACATTAACACTTTTAATTTATTAGCATTATATTTTTTTTCAAATTTTCTGTTCTCATTTCTTGACTCCCTTTAACCTCAGTAATGAATGATTTAATAAAGTAAATCGTGGTTTTAAAATATTGGAAACAATGAATTGGTCAATTGTATCAATTTTAACTTTTCATTTATCATATTTTATTTATTTCCACTTGAACAAATTTCAAAATTCAGTGTCGTTTTTCTTTCTTTCGCTTCTTTAATCACCATATTTATTCCGTCAGAAATTTCCTTATGTATTTCGTCAATTTTCTATCCAGATACATTTCCTTATTCTAGACTCAGTATAAAAAGATGTCTTGTCATAATAGGCGCAGTGGTTGGTTTAACATTTCAGAAGAAAACGTTGGTACATTTTCAGACAACTTTTTATAAAAGATCTTCAGGATATCGACGATCATCGCTATTCTTTCTTGGAAAATATAACTTCAGGATTTTCTTTTGATTCGTCCATGATTTGCCATTCAAAATTTCCTTCAAGTTATTGTATTAATTCAAAATTTATTTGTAATTTCATTGCCACCGTCTACGAATATAAATACGCTTTTCTTCCATTAAACTTTTATAATGACTTCAATCGTTACTCGGTCGGCCAATGTGCACTTCAGTCTTTTTCAAGGGTACTACAATTTGTAAGTTACCGGGCAAATCGAAATGTGTAATGCATTCAATACTTGCTATATTCGCCTTCATATATTGAATAAAGCTTATCATTTTTTAAATTCTCTGAAACAGAAAAATTGCAACAGACCCTTGAAGAACATAATGCCTGAAATGTTCGGACTATATCATCTAAGATGAGGAAAATACTTCAACTAAATTTGAGTATAATAATAATAATAATAATAATAAAAATAATAATAATAATAATAATAATTGGTAGTGTTTGGTGTGGACAAGGTTGACTATCGCATCAATCGGTATCAAGGTGAGTGATGGCTTAGCGCTAGTTGGGAAGGGATTACTCGTTCCATGAAAGTAAAATCTTAGAAAAGTTTGCCTCAAGAAATCTCTCCTATTCATAGCAGTTAGTTTAACGCAAAAATATGAAGTTTCTCTGGTCGTGCTGGTAGAAAGGAAATCACTAATATTATGAAATATGAAGGATAATCAAAATTAGCATATCTTTCAGTACTCGATAGAACTTTGAATAACCGAACGGTGTTTTGTGTGAGGAAGTCTGAGAGCGATAGATTGTCTTTGTTTAAGTTTTAATACAGAACGATAAAACACCCAAATACCATCAGTACGGTGTAGAAATAGAAGATTCTTTGGCGTGGATATAAAAAAAATACAGGTACAGGTAATAATAATAATAATAATAATAATAATAATAATAATAATAATTAAATTCCTCAGCTCCCAAATTATATCGAAGTTTTTTTTTTTCTTTTTGCTTATGTACACGTTTTGTTGAAGTCATTAATTCTTTTTGAGTAAAGTGTTAGTTTCATGCCAAGGCTTTGACGCCCTGAAATATTCGGAGTAAATTTGAACCTTGATATTCTTATTCATTGTTGCTATAAACCAGCAAAATATTCATGGAACTGAATATTTCTCAAGGGAAATACATTTTACTGTAAATTTCTAAATCAGTTGTTTTCTCTCAACATGAAGAAACTTTTCCTTTTTTATTTTTCAAATTTTCTTCAACTCTTCTTAGCTACTTTTATTGATGTAATTGCTAAAATTATCCTTTAACACTTGCATTTTTCCTTCTTTTATATTTTTTACACTTCTTTCCTTTTTACTTCCTATATTTTTTTCTTTCTTTCGTTAGCCATTGCATTTTATTTCTTCTTCGAAAATTTTCTTTTCTTGATTTGTGTCTTTCCTTTCTTTCTTTCTTTCTTTCTTTCTTTCTTTAACTCTTCACGTTTTCTTTCTTTCAATCATTTTTCTTTTGCTTTCGTTCTTCTTTTCTTTCATTCCTTCTTTTCATACTTTAATTTTTTTCTTCTTTTCTTTAATCGTTCACTTTTTATTTCTTTCAAACGTTTTTCTGTTCTTATCGTGTTTCTTTCTTTCTTTTTGTCTTTCTTTCTTTCTTTCTTTCTTTCTTTAACACTTCCTTTATATCATTTCAATCTTTTTTTTTATAGGTTTTCTTTGTTTCTTTATGTCTTACTTTTTGTTCTTGAAACCTTCCCTTTTTATTTCTTTCAACCTTTTTTTTTTACTCTTGATTAAGATTCTGTCTTGCTTGGAGTTCTTTGTTGATTTCATTCTTCCTTTCTTTCGCTCCTTCTTTATTTCATTCTTTCTTTAATTTTTCCCATTTTATTTCTTTCAAATCTTTTTCTACTCTTTATCGGGTTTCTTTCTTTCTTTCTTTCTTTCTTTTCTTTTTTTTTAACACTTCCCTTTTTATTATTTCAATAATTTTTTTTCTGTTTATGATCGACTTTCTTTCCTTTTCTTTCTTTATTTCTTTTTTTTTTTTGAACCCTTCCCGTTTTATTTCTTTCAATCATTTTTCTGGTCTCAATCCGCTTTCTTTTCCTTCGTTCTTTTCTTTTCAATTTTATTCTATTTTCTCGCACCTTTGTATCAACCTGCCTTCGAATCTAAGATTCTATTTTTCCGGGGCCATTCATCGTTTTCATACCTCATCCTTTCACCCTTGTTTCTCGCTTCCTCTTGTGGCACTTTCTCCAGTTAACCTCTCTTAGAATTCTGGAAACAAAGAAACAGGAATTTCGAAAACAACCTCTCAATCAATAAGGCCAAGTCAGCCGGACAATGTCGCCAGTGAAGCGGCACTTGACCAGTGGTCATCAGCGTAATGTAAAGGAGAGAAGGCAGAAGGGATGAGACAGAGTTGTCAGTCGGAGGGAGGAAAAGCGAGGTGCATGGGAAGGAGTTTCTGAGATAACTATACGGCATGTCAAACTATGACGCACCATTATGGCCACAATGACCAAATTACGTACCCACCCAACATCCCTTGATTTGACCAAATAAGGAAATCATCATGAAACGATTCCAACAATTCTCACGTGAATATCCAGACCAATTTATTAACTCAATTTACTTAACACATTGCCAAATACTTATCGACATACCTATGTTGATGCGCGCTCTTAACGAATGTATGGAGAATCTTTAATGCTAAATTTGTCTGTATTTTATATTTATCATTGAAACAATGGACTAACAACTGATCTTCAGTTAAGTTTTTTTGTCATTTCTCTTTGAAAATCGTTTCGGCATTTTTTCTCCAGACATGAAATAGAAGATTTATATTAAATCAATTGCAGGGTCTGTTGCTAGAAAATTCAGCTCTCTGAGTCCTGCTAGACAGTTTTACTGGACTGGTTTTATCTTACACATTTATAAGTCTATCACACGATATTACATTGGTCTGGTGCTTCTGCTATCTATTCAGAGATTCTTGATAACATCCAAAAAAGGATATGAAAAGTTTTTACTCAACTGGTCACATTCCCAACGCCGTAGCTTCTCTGTGCCTTTTTCTATAAACATTTTTATGCTATTTTTCTTATAAACTTTCCACATTTGTATCCATATTTCATGAATTTAACCAAACTACTAGAGTGACGATCAGGTAATATTATCAGGAACCATTATCTGTAAATAGCTAAATTTAACCATAACTTCTATGCGAAAGGTTACTGCCATCCCACTTCTCGTTTGTGGAAATCACTTCCGGCTTCTTGATTGCTAGTCATTATTACTTTTCAAAAATTAAAATTCAATGCGAATCTTTATTTTCTGTTTTTTAAATACTTGTTTGTCTATTGTTCTCTTTTCTAAATAATGTTTTTTTTCTCATCTTCTCTTTTCTCATCGCTGGGTAAACACTTTAGAATTGATTAAAAAATAATTATTTCATATATTTTGTTTTATGCCTCGAATAAAACACCATGAAAATAACCATTCAATAATCTGAAAGAATATTTAAAATTCATATATATATATATATATATATATATATATATATATATATATATATATATGTGTGTGTGTGTGTGTGTGTGTGTGTGTGCGTGTGTATTTATATATGTGTGTATAGCTATATGTATAAATAAATATATGAATGTATGAATGTATATACACACACAAACATATATATATACATATGTGTGTGTGTGTCTGTGTGTTTTTTTGCGTGTGTGTGTGTGAGTGGTTGTATTACTTAGATGTGTACATTTATATTGATATTATGATTATATTTTTGTATTTGTCGGTATATATGTGATGTGGATGTGTGATTTGTACATTTGTTCCATTTATTTATATTTATTTTCAATAATTTTTAATTATTATTTTCAAACATAAATAATATGGACTGCTCTAATATTACGATATATACATATATTAAAATTTAAATTAGGGAACGATCAGATGTTACTCAGAACTTGAATTTTGCATCCTGTATGAAACTCAGAAGTTTGTTACCGGTGAGGAAAAATGTATATTCATTATAAATAAATAAATAAATAAATATATATATATATATATATATATATATATATATATATATATATATATATATATATATATATATAAATCAGTACAACTCGAAGTTCCATACGCTATGCAATCATCAGGTATAAATGAACCCGGCGTTATCTGGTTAAAATTTATGAGTTTCCCGATGTTAGTTGGGAAAAATAATACGACTATTTAAAATTTCATTGTGCTATAATGGAAATTCTTATTTAGGTTCACATTAAAAATGATAATTATAATTTCAGTTTAAAATTTAAACATTAGAACACTGGTAGTTAAATAATATATGTACCGAGGCGTATAACATTTTTTTTCCTGTGGTAATCCAGTTAAAGGGAGATATCAATAATAAAAGCAATATGTAAGCACTGTTAAAATAAGTAAGCAATAATAAAATAATAATATTATTAATGATAAGTAATAGTAATATTAATAATGTGATAGCATTAATAATATAATAATTATGATAATAATATTAATATTTAATATTGTAACAATATTAGTAATATAAACAATAGTATATATGGAACAAATTCGAAAACCCTATATTAATACGGGACAACTTGCATGTGAAGATACTTCTTTCGATGTATGCCCGTGGACATTAAATAAATTAGCAAATTAGCATTATCTATATATTTTAGAATGACTAATTTTTCTAAAAGACCAAATATACATTTATTGCCCTTCCCGGAGAAAGCTTTGGTTTTTACTACATAATCACAGGTGATCGTTAGTTTTCTATTAACATTTTTTATTTTCCAGAAAAACTTTGAGACGACAGTGCTCTTACTATATTTTATGTTAAGATGATAAAATCATGATTTCCAATGGGTTTCAGTTGAACCAGAATAGAATTTGTACTCCCCATCATGTTTGATAATCGCTCTATAAATTATAACTTTAGTTCAGCGGGCAGGTCTCATTTTTTCGGCATTAACATTCTTCAATTGTGGGGTTATACCTGTAGATTGGTTAAGTGGTTGTTTAGTATAATATTGTTGTACTGTGATATAAATTGGTCAATGGTTTTAACACAACTATAACTAACTGTAAATTTGTTTTTATTAAAAAACACGCCCAATCGTACTGCTGGCTGGGGTATTATGTATATTTATTAATATATACTTAATTTTTCATTTTTGCATATATATATATATATATATATATATATATATATATATATATATATATATATAGTATAGGCTATGGTATATTTAGTCCTCAATATCAAGGATAGAGATTATCTAAATCTAAAATTGAAGGCTGAAGTGCTAACCAAGTGGCGAGAGTTTTGAACTTGCACGCAAACTTCAGGCCATGAAACAGACTATCCGCTCTATGGTGTTGATCTGAATGTCGACTGATATATATATACATATATATATATATATATATATATATATATATATATATATATATATATATATATATATATATATATAAGCTTATCGACATATATATATATATAAATATATCAAAGTATATAATTGGTATACACGGAATGAATTCCAATAACCAACAATTACTATTCTTAAAAGAGTGCTCAATACAAAGTAGAGCAGATATAATTATTTTTATAAAAAAAATTATAACATAAGTATGTTATAAAATCACTACAAAAATAGCCATTTTGTTTCAACACACTCTGTGTCTTATCAAGTGTATAATTATTTTTATAAAAAAAATTATAACATACTTATGTTATAATTTTTTTATAAAAATAATTATATATAAATATATATATATATATATATAATCTCAGTTGACATTCAGATCAACACCTTGCTATATATATATATATATATATGTGTGTGTGTGTGTGTGTGTGTGTGTGTGTCTGTATGTAGTAATGAATCGAATCATCAACACATCACAAAATACATAAAATTGCGAGAATCTAATGTAAATTTAGAGAAGCAGAATTTTATCAATAATTGCTCAACGGAATATACAATCTTCCATATAAAATTCACTAAATACACTAAAAATATAAGAGTTAAATTTTTATCATCAACATAAATATTTCTTCAGATTACGACAATTATGAATTTCTTTTTTATAAATAACAGTAATGCCATAAAATTCGATTTAATTTTGCGTATTTCAGCCACTTAAAATATATATGGCACCTGTTTATAACGTGTTTCATGTTTTGCAAATCTACATACGGAACATTTTTCATTTATTCCAAAGCATCGCATCCTCATTTTCAATCAATTAAAGTTTGTTCCAATATTTTAATTCATTTACTGTGAAAGGTCACAGTATATGGTTTTCATTCGGTTCAATTATGAAAATTACTTCCCTTATATATGGACCTTAATGTAAATATGAAAATACTAGTTTAAGCCTAACTTAATTTAATCAATTATTGAACTGATTATAATAATTATTCTTGAACGGAAATGCATTCTTTCACATTTCTTTTAAATTACCAAAATGAAAATATCCATTAAGTAAAGTTTATTGAACATCATTATCTGATTATTTGTTGATTGGTTTATTTCGTTTTAAGGCATATCAGCCTCAATGGATTATTTAATGCCGTCGACATTTTTTATTGCTGGTAATATTTTGTTTTGTCAAAAATCTGTTTCTGGTAATATTTTTCCTTCAAAATTGTATTGCTGGTAATAATTCTTTTCAAAAAACTATTGCTGGTAATAGTTATCTATTTGCCCATAGCTGGGGCCCTAACAGCCGCTACCACCCTGTGTCAGGATGGACCTGGGAACACCAGTAATTAAGAGGTAGTTCCACGCTCCTCAAAACCTCCTGATCAGAAGCCTTGCTGCTCGATGTAGTTTCTCGTCTTACACACGACGCGGATGTAGTTTAACAGTAATGCAATCAAGTAAATAACATGGAACATGTTCAGGCTTTGACTATGTTTTCACTTTCTTTGAAAAATGACACTGCAACTTGAAACTGTGTCAATGTAGCAAACATCCTAATTGCCTTATCAGTAACCATCTTTGGCTGAATATAGAGTTCTGGGTTTTACAAGTATTTATCAAGATTTGTCATCCGTTAACATATTATAAATATTATATCTCATTAAATATAATTCCTAAATTTGTAAAGAAACGGCATTATTTTAAGTGGATACTCGTATTTGAGTAGACGATAACTTTATTTATTAAACGGTATATTTATTTATTTTCGTCTTCTGGCCTTAATATTCGAGAAATCTTATTAGAAGACCTATGCGCTCTCTGGCAGGACTCGAATATACGTTCCCCTAGGGAAAACCGTCATTACAACTGACCTGCTTTGATCTCTCGGATACAGAGTGCGTTGATGGCCAAGTAAATTTGTTTAATTCATAAAAATTGTCTGAGTTATAAATTCTGTTCAATATTTGTTTTTCAGTCAACTACATTAGCTCATTTTATGAGTCAACTTTCAGGCGTATTCAAACTCTTATTGGATTTAGACGCTGTAAATAAGTTATACACAGATGATGACCAAAAGATTTCAGTTTAACAATGTATCTGCCAGGGAATTGTTTTGGTATAGTACAGGCTGAGGACTAGAAAATTATTACCTTTCAAGCAACGAAGGTTTGTCCAATTGTAAAAAAGAAATTTACAGACATTAGCAAGTAAAGTTGTTATAAAAGAAAACAAACGGAATTTCTTTTCAGAAGCCAGCTTCAGCTGTCAGCATGGCTGATGCTCAACTTCACGAGAGCGCCTTCTTGGTCCTGCGATTTCCACTAACTTGAGGTGGAACAACTACATTGAATCAATAGCTTTATCTACCGCAAGGAAAGTTGATTCTCGTCTGAGTCCATCATTCAAAGCTATAAATCTGCCATTCGACCTTGCATTGAATATTGTTGCCATATATGGTCTGGTGCCCCCGATATTCCTCTCGAGGTTCTCGACAAAATCCAAAGACTGATATGCACTGTGATAGGACCTAACCTGGCATCTCGACTACAGTCACATTCTCACAGTCTTTTTTCTACAAATATATTCATGACAACTATTCAGATGAGCTATTTTCACTGGTGCTAGCATCTCGGTCCCAAATTTTCATTGTCGAAACAGTTAAATGTAACCATCTCTTCTATTCCAACAGCTTCTTCTCTCCCACTTCCCGGCATTTTACTTACTTGCTTCCCTGATAGCTATAATCGTTAAATATTCAAATGTGATGTCAATCGTCATTTTCTCTTGATCTTGATCTCCGTCCTTCTCTTTATGCTTTTCTGAAACACCCCCTCTTTACTGTTAATTTCACTCTCTGTAACTCTTTGTGTGCTAGTAGCACTCCCGCCATGCTTGGAGCGAAATGCTTAAAAAATGTATCCCATTGAATTATAATAAAGCAATTAGCAGATTAGTCGAATTATTACCTGAGCAGTGGCGATGATTTTGTCTGACAGCTTCATTTCTATCAAAAACATAATGAATCGACAAAGTCTTTTTTACAAATTCTTTCATGGCAATTGCTCCGAGGATCTGCATTCCCAGACTTCATGAGTTCAAGCGCCCTACAAGACTGGCATCCCGCTCTCACCCTTTCACTTTCGAAAGTCCTAAATGTAGCCGTCTCTTCTACTGTCTGAGCGAGTGTTCGGTTCAACTCTCTTTCTACGGGCGGGGGGAACCCGAAGGAGGCTACGCCGAAGGGCGAAGTCTCCTTCGGGGAGGTAAAACCGGCCCAGAACACGTTTATACGGGTTCAAATGGGCTATTTTTTGGCCGAGCCTAATGGCTCGGGCATACCCACGTTAAAAAGGCCCTGTGCCACATGACAACCTCGTGGGGGGGGTGACTGAATATTGTCTCTTCTACTCCAATAGCTTCATGTACCTCTCGCCTGTGGAACTCCCTTCCCTATTCCAGTTTCCCTGAGAGCTATAATCTCCAACTATTCAAATGTAATGTCAATCGACATCCTTGATCTATCCACTATCCCTCTCCTCATCCTTTCTTCTCTCACTCCTATCTGATCTTGCTCCAAATCTTCTTTAACCCCTTGCGTCCTAGTGGCTTCTCGCCTTGTTTGGGGTGAAACGCTTAAAAAAAGAAAAAAAGTAGTGACGCACAAAAATGTTGACCTTCAGTTAATACGATATATAGAGGATGTTAAAAAGGGATTGATTAACATTGTAGAATTAATTTATTTTTTATATGAAAACAATTAGCGTATGTCGTGACTATAAAAGAAATATGAATTTACAATTGATTACTATGGAATAATGTTTATCAAGACTCAAAAAGAACATTGATACCCCAACTCAATATTGTCACGTCATATATATATATATATATATATATATATATATATATATATATATATATATATATATTAATTTTTTATTTTATAATTTTAAACTTAATAGAGATTAAATTTAGATTTTAAAACTGGTAATTTTTTACTTTTAATTTTAATATCAAATTTTATCATATAATTTAATACTTATTGATTAGAATAAATTCTATTTTAGTATAAGTCCAACTTTAAAGCTCTTAATAGCTATTATAAACTTACTTCTTTGTCAAGTTTGTTGAATTCTCCTATACTTGTGTGTTGATTGGTCATTCTAGCTTTTGTAACAACGTTTTCCCCTTGCGAAGGATCGTTAATTAATTTGAAACTTTTAAAACCATTTATTCTACATTCAACATCATCACTTGATATGACACCAAATGTTTTGAAACAAAATACCTATTTTTGTAGTGATTTTATAACATATTTATGTTATAATTTTTAAATGAATAATTATATATATATATGTGTGTGTATGTGCGTGTGTGGGCGTCTGTGTGTATGTGTGAGTAAGTATTAATAGTATAGCGTTAATATCTGAATGAAAGAATAAGCATTAAACTCTTTATCCCATATTAGCTAAAATGGCTCCATCAGTTTTATTGCAATTTTCTACATTTTTTTGGTGAATTAGGCTTCGCAACCTTAAATAACATCCAAAATAAGAAATGAGAAAGACTACGCTCAACTGATTATTGCATATTTGACTAAACATTGAAGAAAATTCGAAAAAAAAAAGACCACCCATATGTTTCACACTAAATAATCTGCACAAATATTTGAATAGACGCATTAAAATAAAGTATGTTCATATTTGCAGGTGCATTTAAAACAAATCCATGGTTTTAGTTCATAACATTCAAATTTTTTAATATTTGAAAAAGCTATGGTTTTATTTCATAATATTTAAATATATACTCTTTAAAAATTTTGCTATGTGTTCCGTGATTCTTTCATTTTCTCCTAGGCTGCCGTTGCTTAAAAAAGGTTGTGAAATTCCTACACAATGACACCACATTACATAATAACCTTTATAATAACCTGCTCCTCCATTTATAATACACACCACGTTCATCCTAACAATTTTAATATTAACCCTCTTCCTTGAATGGCTCTTGTGCCTTATATTTTGAGAAAATTAACCTTAAGAAAATAAACTAAAAATAGAAAGTGACAGAAGCTACATCCATACTGAAGTAATCTATCGCTAATTCCTTGGAAAAAAATAAAATGAGCCTCATTCTTTTGTTATAATAATTCAGATATTTGCAACCAGGAAACATCAGGTTACTTCACGGTCTGGAATCACCATCATTTCTTTCTTATTCCAAATGTAAGGAGAATGCTCCTATCAGACAAATTCTTCCCAAGAAATGCTCCTTTTCAAAAAGTCTCTCGCGTGGAATATTCACTGAACACTTTATAGTTAACCTGTTCATGACAAACGTCAATCATTATCCTCTTTACACTCGTAATCATTATTTTTTACTATTTCAACTTTCATTCAAATATTACAACTTACCTGATTTTATATTTAAAGTATCAATTCTCAATTCGGAAATTGTCGAGAGCCATGAACACTACCTCTTAAAGGGAGACGGTATGAAGAATGTCTTTCCTGATGTGCTCAGTTCTCAACTCAGTATCTATACAGATGACACAGCTATTTACACCTGTCTTAATAGCAAGTCTGACCGGATCGACAAGGTCAGATTGGCAGCTAATTAAAATATGGCCTACTTTCTGTTGTTAACTGGGGCAAGGAAAGGCTTATGAATTTTAACGTCTCTAAAACGAAACTGCTCTTTATTAATCCTCTGATAGAACCTTTTCTGCTTTCCATCAAAATGGTCACTGCTATCATTTAGGCGATTCATCCGTTGCACCTTCTCGGGCAAATCTTTTTTTTACTGACATGAAGTGGAAGGACTATATGGAATCAAATGTTGTTACAAAACGTGATAGACAACTTTCCTGCCTGAATCTATCTTACATATTTGCAAGTCTAAGATTCTATCATACTTAGAATATTGCTGACACATAATGGTCTTGTACTGCTACTATGTATTTAAAAATGCAAACAATAATCTGCAATGTTATTGATTCTGAACTGGCGTCATGATTTAGGTCAATTTCTTACCCCCGTAATGTAGATCTATATGTCTTTTTCATAAATACTTTCATGATAATTCTTCTGATAAAATTTCTTCTGTGGTAATTTGGCTTTATTAATTTAAGAGCATTACTGCATTGGCAGCACTCATTTTACAATTGTAATGGTTAGATATAACTGTAAGGTTTATGCTAACAATTTCTTTTCTCACACTTCTTGCTTGTGGAAAGCTTTCCTTCTTCTTGCAGCCCAGTCAACTTCGATCGTCAAAATTTTCAATGCAATGTCAATCGCTATCTTCTGCTTTCAAGTTTCTGTTCTTTTATTGTCTTCGATCCTTAATAATGCGTATTTCACATTCTTTCATATTCATTATATCCTCTGCCTTTTTGTGGCGTTGTTTCCTTGCTTAGAATGAAAAAAAAAAAATCACACAGAGGAAACGTTGCAAACCCCTCATTCTCTATCGTTATTTCCGTGGAAAATTATCAGATGAATTCCTCAAGTTTATGGCTAAAACCTGACATATTACTCATATTGTAGCGAGTCACTCTCAATCTTTTTGTATTGCATTGGTGAGATGTAAGTTTCACTTGAGCATCTTCTTCATATAAACCTCAAATGGCTCATGAGTATTGTACAGAGTGAACATTATTATAAAACAAAACCTTTGTCTTGAGTTGATCTCGAGCATTAAATTTAGCGAACTATTGTATTAAACAATTTAGATGAAAATCTAAAGTAGGAGAACTTGATATCTCCATCTCGATCAAAGTGCTCACAGTGAAATTGCCTTATGTCAATATTTTGAGATAAGCGTAGAGACAAAATGAAAATGAAAACTTAAAAATATTTCAAAAGATTTCCGCAAAATTATTGATATTGTTGACACTCTTCCAATATTAATCAGAAAAAAATATAGATAAACTTTATGATCTTTTTCACAACCCATTGATTCGCTTGAGGTGATAAAAATGAGAACTACATTTCAATAGGTTTTCCATTTCTTTCCCAAGCCTAGCACACCTTTTTATCATTTATCAATACTTGGCGAGGCATTGGTGCTATCTAAGTCAACAAGCATACAGAAAAAAGAAAAATATAATATTTTGAAATTTAATTAATGGTTTATATAAAAGAAAATACGAAATGTCTGCAGCAAAAGACCTTCTTCATTCATTATGTTTTTGATCTTACACTATAATGATCAAAGATAAATATGTTAAAAATTAAATTCTCCAGCGAACTTCACATAATTTTTTTCGATATTATTTTGTATTTATTTCTCAAAAGTATTAACGTTTTTTTTTATTGGTAAATCAAATATAAAAACAGAAATGTCGTGTTTTAAATTCAGACTACTTGTAAATTGCAATTGTAATTTTGCCTATATCATTTTTGTTTTTAGTGATTATGTAATCGGGTATAATATATAAAGTATCATACATAAATTATATGTAAAGTGTCATACGTAAAGTACAATATGCAAAGTATCATACGTAAATTATAATATGTAAAGTGTCATACGTAAAGTACAATATGCAAAGTATCATAAAGTTTAGCGAGAAAATTATTGGAATTTGATAAATTCCCTGGAGATTGAATATTTGTTTATTTTTAAAAAATTAATGGAACAATATCAAGAAAAAATATAGTTGAACGATTACGTAGACTCTTATTAGTATCGAAACTAGAGATCAAATTTTATTCAAGTTATATATTTTCACTCAGCTAAACACTTATTTATCGTTGATTTTGTAAACATTGATTAGTTATTCACGACTTTCCTATAGATTTAGAAGTCAATGTCAATTCACTTCTTGAACGATAGCGAGGTATTCACTAATTCTTTGCTTATATTTTTCTCTCCCAACATTTTCTCTTCTTTTTTTTTCACTTATCCCCACGGTCTATTTATTAACCTACTTTGAACTTTCATTATAGTTTCGCTTTTGATTCGCGGAATAAAATAGAAATCTAGTTTAATATTACAATTCAATTTACAGGCTAAATAACCAGAACGTAACCTTTCATCGATTGATAGTGTTGCATTTCTTAAGTGTATTTTCGTATTTCATTGTATGTTAGTTAAATATCGATTTTTATCACGTATAAAATTATGTGCATTCGTTGATGACTCTTAATGAAATCTGAAATGTGTCGCCAATGAATTTATAAGTCCAAAACTAGTTTCCTTTTAAGCAATGGTTTCTCGGGTGATTGTTATAGAATGTATAACAACAAAATCAGGAAAGAGAAAATTTAGTATTCCAGGCTGTAATCCTGTAGCATTACGGGTCGATCGGAAATTAATAACTCACTATTTATTTTTTGCCCCATGGATTCAGAGTCGGCTGTAGGTGGTATATTCGTAGGTATTGAAACGCACAGACAATTAACCATATATTGTTACTCTCTTATAGATACAAGTACATCCTCTATTTTTACAAGAGCCAGATCGAGCCTAATATGGGGTTCTTGTCACGTATATCGTCAGAAGCTGACCAGTCATCACTCTCCTGTATTAGTAGAGACCAAAAACGTATCTGTGTCCTTGTGGGTGAATAATTAATTCCACCATACGACCTATATTTCACAGACGATACATCGCAAGCCTCTCCATGCTCTATCGCAATTTCCATGGAAAATTTTCAGGTTATCTAGATTCCTTAGTTCGAACAGTTCTAAACTTCATGGCTAAGACGCGTCATACCACGTACATTGTCCATTCTTATTCCATTGCTGTTTTTTTTAACCGACTCCCAAGAGGATGCTTCCCCGACCACTACATTAATTACCTCTTCAAATTTAGGATTAATCGTTATATTCTCCACATATCTACATAAATTGTGCCCATTACTCTGTAGTGATTTTCCAAGCGTAGATGTGGCACAAGGCCGAAAGTAAGGGGCACCCAGTGAGGATTGAACTCACTACTCAGTCGTAAATGTTAAAGCGAGACAAGCTTGCTAACCATTACACCACCTCGAGGTGCCCGAGCCCATTACACTGTAACCCGTAGCCTCGAGTGTGGTTTGTGCCATGTAAAGGGTTAAAATCATTGTAAACAAGAAAATAAATCTGGTAAAATAGAAAAGTAGGTACGGTATAGAGGTTTCATGGCAATCCACCATGCAAATAAATTGATAACAATTGTCATACATTGAGGTATTTTGAATATACTTATTCTGATTTTGCTCTCCACAATATCCAATAATTCGTAACACTAAACAATATTTGTCATTTTACTATTGTCCCATCCATCTTCTGTCAAACACGTTTACTCGTTGTGTTCCTCTGTTATTCTAATCTTTAATATTTCTTGTGAGTGATAAACTCTCCAAGAAATATTTCCTCCAAATCTCCCAGAAATTTCACCTTTTTTTTTCTGTTCTTCCTCACAGGATTTGTTTCCATTTAACTTAAACCTTCCTGGCTGCTCACCTGTTCAGTCTATGGCATTCCAGTTGTTCTTCCGTAGAACACCATTTCCGTTGCCCCAGTTTAATCTTCATCAGTGAAGAAATTGTCAACATTCAAATATGATTGACATCACATCAACTTTTGACAGAATTTACTTAGTTTGTAACGAATTTTCACTATTGTTTTATATGTTGTTTAGTTTTTTAGGTGTCTTTATTGTAAAGACATTTCAGATTTCTGTGACACATTTTTCTATCGTCTGTTATAACACTTCATGGAGATCCAAAAGCTAAAGTGGATACAAACAGTTTTTTGGTAACTATTTACATTATTCAGACAATTGTCCTCATCTTCGCCGCCATATTTATTACAAAGTTTCGGCCGTTGTACGCTCCGGCCTTCAGGTGTTTGCAATGTCGAACTAAACCCTTTATTTCGATCACTGGGGTAGACTGTTCATGTATAATGGATGTCAGTTATCAGTTATTTCCTGTTAATTACCATCTCCAAATTCTACACTGCTGATTCCATCGTCTGTAATAGCACTTCTTGGAGATCCAAAAGCTAAAGTGGATACAAACATTTTTTGGTAACTATTTACATTATTCAGACATTTGTCCTCATCTTGGTCGCTATATTTATTACAACGTTTTGGCTATTGTAGGCTCCGGCCTTCTTCAGTTATTTGCAATGTCGAACCAACCTTTATTTCACACTCTGGGTCCTTTCACTGGATTTAACCAACGCCATGTGTCCTTCACGCCATCTGTGTATGCATTTCTAGGTATTATAAACCTAATGCCTTCAGCAACAATTTTTAACCAGTGCTCATATTGCAATTTTTACTGTTATCATTGCATTTTTTTGTGCAAGAGCTCATATTGTAATTTTTGTTGTTATTATCGCTTTTCTCTTGCAGTCTTTATTTATAGTTCAGATATTATATTCATTTCTATGATTAGTCGGCTCCGGAGATTTTTGTGACCAAGCATATGTGCTGATTCCTTAAGTTTACGAGTTTTCCTATGGTGTTCTTTGTCTATATTTTCAACCTGATCCCACAGAGGGCGGTGATCTCCCTTTTCTCTCCATATGTGTTCAGCTACGCCTGATTTTTCCACTTCCCCTCATTTCTAATGTTCTTGAAGCCTTAATTTAAGGGGGTGGCCTGTCTCCCCTTTATATTTTTTTCCACAGCTGCACGGGATATGGTAAATAACAGGGGATAACTGAAAACTGACGTCCATTAAACATAGCACGTGGAATTAGAAGTCTAATCCAATGAGCGAAATAAAGGCTTCAGTTCGACATTCCAACGAATATATTGTGACAAAGATGAAGGCAATTGTCTGAATAAGGTAAATAGTTTACATAATACCTCATCTCAGAAATATAAACAGATAGTTTTTGATAAGTCTCGACAATGGTGTAAGTGGTGTGTTTGACAAACCACATTCCGTCTGCCCCTGCACAGCTCTCATTATAAAGAAAGTCTTGGAAATACATAGCTAATGTTAGTAACAGTGTGAATTGATTAATTGGAGTGATTTATGTTTTTGCAGTTTATTAACACTTTTTGTTTCGCTTAAAGCCGAAATATATTTCGATTCGTAGTTTGTTACTTACATTACCCGATGTTCCCACGTGGATTCCCATCTAATTACTGACCGGGCTCGACGGTGGACTGTGCGAAAAAATAGCTTTATAGCTCAAAACCTCTGTACCTATGTCTACGATGCTCAGTGTTTCAGTTTCCTTATAATCAACTAGTAAGTAATACTTTGGTATGGGTATGTGGCCGAGTGGTTAGAGTGTTCACAATATTACCATAAAACACGGGTTCGAATTTCACTATGGCCGATTTGTCAGGAAGGAGACTTCCTGGTGTTATCGAACTGGAGTGATCGTTCCTAGCATGCGGTATCTTTGGAAAGTGCCTGAAAACCATAGCACGGGTGGACCCAAGGCTTGTGAGTGAAATTGGGTAGACGCAACCCATAGAGGCCGTCAATAACCGCAATTCATCGTGGTCGAGAGTTTCAGTGGGCTAGCCTTGTTCAAATTGTTGATCACGCTAGATAGCACGCTCTTTCCCAGAAACTGTCACTAAGGTTTGCCCAGTATAGTTCTAGTATAAAATACATGTGGGCTCTATAGTTGTTGATAAACACAAATGTGTCTGAGGAGGCGTCAGCAATGGGGATTGGCTAGCTCCACTAATAGACGGTAATCCTCGAATACAAGTGGCATATACACATACATAACATTGGTAATCTCCTAAATGGTAATAACTACCGAATTTAGTGGAATACACTAGTTATATTCGTAGGATCACAGTTTTCTTTAGTTACTTCTCACCTGATCTTAACTAGGTCCGCAATGAAAGACTCATAATTTATATTTTGCTCCATGCTATCTAAAACGGCTGTAGGGGGTATATTGGTAGGAGATGTAACGTACATACAATAAACTATATATTGCTACCCTCTTATAGGTAGAAGTCTGTCCTCTACTACTGCAAGAGAACCAAACCCGGCCGAATATGGATGACTACTGCTATATATGGTCAGGAGATGTCTTCACTTTCCTGTATCGATAGAGAGACCTGAAGCGTCTATATATATATATATATATATATATATAATCATGGATATAATCATATATATATATATATATATATAATCATGAATATACTCAACTCCGAGTTGTGCAATCAGCGTAGGGTATATATATATATATATATATATATATATATATATATATATATATATATATATAAAACAAATATCATAGTAGATAGCACATTCGAAGACTTACCATAAAAGTATTTGTAAAAAATGGCACAGAGAGGTCAACTTACGGCCCTGGGCAAGTGACTGAAGCTGAGCCGCCAGATCATTAACAATAATATTGCTGATTCTTCTTTGGATCTTATCAAGGCACACCAGGCAAATCGTAGGGGTAAATATAGCAATATTCTAAGCATGAGCGAATGGTACTTATAAATATATATTGTCTTGTGTATTAGCCCGCGTTTTTTTTTTTTTTTTTTTTTTTCTTTTTTCTGGGGTGTGTACGTATGTGAGTTTACAAATAAGATCAGATGGCTATGTGCATTTGTATGAATTTATATGCAGAAGATTTTATACATAATCTAAAGTAACATTTAAGATAAAAATCTTTTGTGGCTTCCTCGTCGATCAATATTTCCATTCGTTTTCCTTATTAGGCCATTTTCCTTGTAATAATGTATTTTATCCTGTTTATTAAATTTCGACTTCTCTGAATCAAGTAGAAAACACGTTCTTATTGCCTATCTGTAGGAATATCTTTTCAGCTAATAAAATAGCGGTTGGAAGAAAACTATCACGTTTTGTTCAACGATAATTGTGATGCGAGGTGAAATGTCTCTACGCCAATTGCATTACAAGATGTCACTTTATGTCATCAGCTCTGAACCTAGATATATAAACTGAACTACGATAGAGTTTATCAAAAAAAACAAAAAAAACAAAGAGTATATTTCCTTCTTCTTTTTCTTCGTCTTTAACTTTTTCTTGTCTGAAGACATTTTCTGATATTTTTGGTAGAAATTCAAAATTTCCACGCAATTCTTGAGCACAATGTTAGTGTTCGAAAAAATTGTGTTTTACTAAAAAAATATCTGCGGTGTTTTAGATTCACCACGTCTTGTCAACGTTACGCACATGTAGCAAATTAAACTCCGGTTTAAAGGCAGGATGTGTGTGTGTGTGTGTGTGTGTGTGTGTGTGTGTGTGTGTGTGTGTGTGTGTGTGTGTGTGTGTGTGTAACGAATGCACACCCGCAATTTTCGATGGATTTGCACCAAAATGTACATTCACATGCTCCAAGATCGACTTTGAATTTCTCAACTTCCATCGATAGTGGAAATAATCGATCTCTTCATGCTTCTACGGCAGTTTTCATGTAGTTTGCGGCCATTTTCTACTGGCCAGAGTGAGAGCCTATAGCTGGCTGCCACGAATAGGCAGGAAGATTCTATTGGCCAGCGTGAGAGCCAACAGCTGACTGACACGAATGTTAACTAGCATGCAAAAAAATCGATAGCTGCATTCGTCACAAGTGGGAAAAATTTAAATCTGCATGGCACTTTACTCCAATTGGCTCATTCGCTTGCTTAAACTCAACGTTGTTTCTGATTCCGTAGAACTGGGTTGGATGTGAAAAAGTATTTGTTGTTAACATTCTTTTTTCATTCGTTTTTTTCTAGTTTTGTGTTCATTTTGTTTAGTTCTTTTTTCGTAACAGATTTAATGTTTAGTAAAGAGCTTAGAAAAAATTCGCAGTGTGAGATAGGCAAGAAGTAAGGCATATAGCAACATCAGCACGGCAAAGGGCGCTCATTTTAAGGTAATGAAGGGCAAAAATATTTTAAGTCAAGTGATAGCGATTGCTGTATGAGTCGTACGCTTTTTGAATCAAGCACGGGCAACGCCGGGCTATGCTGCTAGTTATATATATACACCCTTGTGCAAAATAATTGAAACAAAGCGAATAGTTCCTTTATTATTTACTTTTTCGCAACTTTCCAGTAAAACATGACCGAGTGGACACGTTAATAATTCGTATGTCCATTCTACGAAGTCGCTTCTTGCAAATTGATCACAGATTCTCGAATGGATGTAAATCAGGAGAGTTTCCGGCCTAATCTGTATTAGTTTTATTTGCTCACTCTGTAAGGATTGCCAGTGTGTTCGTGCATCGTTACAGTTTTAGTACACTTACTTGGAGTAATGTCTATAGAAGACAATAACCGTAGGACAACTAATCGACAGTGAAGTCAATAGTGTCGAGGCTTGATAAAAATCTGATACAATCATGGATGACGCAATATTTTTCAAAGCGAAACAAATTTCATAATACACCCTGGAAATAGATTCGTATTACTGCACACCACTGCAAATGACCTAATCTGAGGAAAAATAGAAATCGATCACGCCCTGCCACTCTAGTAGGTCTAAAACTGACCTTATGGTGAAAGAAAGGAAACTAAAGCGATTGTTTCAATTAATTTGCGCAAGGGTGTAGGTTACATATTTCCAGACAGAAGCTATGCACGACATATTATAGCTAATTACCGACCGACAAAATCCACCGTCTGTTTTAACAATCGAAATAAAAATGTTTACAAATTACTACTTACTACCTGATACACTAGTAAAGCAAACTTTATATTTTCTGATATGAGCTTTGTTGACAAAGAGCCACTTAATACCGCTCGGCAACATTCATCAGCCGATCAAAAGATTTTAAACAAAAACTCTATAAATTGTTTAAGCATCGCCTGAAGCAAATTAAACTCGATTTTATAAATTCCATGACAAGCTTTATTCGACACTTCATTCCATTCAAACTGTCATCCAAATGTCTATATAAACAATCTAAATTTAAAATGTTTATAATTTTACTCATTACAACATGAGTGGCGATTTTACTAATTACTGATCGACAAACAGTTTTAAGAAATTTATTTTTTCTATATTTCCGAGATTATGCATTATGTACACTATTTACATTATTCGGACTATTTTCCTCATCTTTTTCGCCATATTTGTTACAACGTTTCAGCCGTTGTACGCTCCGGTCTTCTTCAGGTCGTTGGAATGTTGAACTGAACCCTTTGTTTAGATCACTGGAGTAGACTGTTCTAGTTCCACGTGTTATGTCTAATGGGTGTCAGTTATCTGTTATCTCCAAGTTCTCCACCGCCTTAACCACACTCTTTGGGTCCTGTCACTGGATCTAACTAATGCCTTTGCCCACTATGCCATGTGTCCTTAAGGCCATCTGTGTATGAATTTCGGGGTATTATAAACCTAATGTCTTCAGCAACCATTTTTACCAGTTTTCATGTTACAATTTTTACTGTTATCGTTGCATCATTTTCTTTACCAGAGCTCATATTGCAATTTTTGTTGCTATTATCGCTTTTCTCAACTTCTTTTTTTTATTTTTATCATTGCATTTTTTTTTTAATAGAGCTCAAATTGCAATTTAATTTTTATTATAAGTTTTACTTTCAGGAAGTATCCGAAGTAAATCAGTACAACGGGAATCAAAATCGATAGATAGAGTACTTTTTGCTGTAAAAATTTATTGCCTCTTGTAAAATCAATAAAAAAAACGGAATTTATCTAGTTTCAAACACCGAATATTAGTAAATATAAATCTGTCTCAACAAAAAGGCCCATTTTGACTTACTTCCATGGAAACCCAAGTTATAATATTTAAACACTCAGTGAAAAACAAACTCCTTATTCTAGAGAACTTACCATCTTTTAAAACTTGTTGTCAGCAGTGCAATCTTTACGCTTAAAATTCTTTGGTATTTATGTAAAATTCACGTGAAAACATAAACGACTGATAAATTTGTATAATAAAAATCCTTCTAATATTTTGAGGATAGAGCCAAAAACTATTACAAATGATATTGACTATGTAGAATGGTGATTTCATTGAATAAATTTACTCTTTATTATTTCAAGATAGGTTTGTTTAATTTTGTTAATATATATATATTTTTTTTAAATGAGATGTCTGTGATTTAACAAACACACTCTTTACACACACACACACACACACACACACACACACACACATATATATATATATATATATATATATATATATATATATATATATATATAAGATTATACATATTATAAAATATAACATTTGCTGATTGAGATTAATTTCAGCACCCTGACTAAGTATTGTAAGACCGTAACATACCTACAACATGGAATCTTCCAGGACTATATAAAGTATGCGACATAACACAATAGAGAGAAGAAGAGGAGGAGGGAGCGTATTCTAATACCGTAGTATCAGACGCGTACGACTACCAATATTGGACACTAGCACATAGTAAGCTCCGCTTACACTTACACTATCTTTGTAACCTTTTTGTTTAATATATCTTTCTTGCCTCTAATCCGTGTTTCGTGTTTTTCTTCTGTGGTCCCAAATTTGGGTCCACAACCTGGGTAACTACCTGAACACTTTATTCAATCTACAGGCTTAGACTGTTCTCATTCCACTACCCAGGCCTAGGGATATCATGTCGAGTTCTTATTTTTAAATTTTGTACTGCTCTTAGTTATTTCTTGATTTTTTTCATCAAGTGCAAGTACTGTAGCTATTGATATGGTGAGAACGAAATTCTCGAATCTTTCTGTCGCCACTGATGTGGGACTGGCAAGTTATTGCGGTTTTCGATGTGACTGCGTTTCTCGAATTCTTCGTCGACACAGATGTAGGACTGGTAAGGTATTGAGGTTTCGGCTTGAGTGAATTTCTCAGTGAGGCATGATTGCCAACGTCCTAAAGTGTGACGGAAGGTAAAATAAGGGTAAAATAAGGGTATATATATATATATATATATATATATATATATATATATATATATATATATATATATATATATATATATATATATATATATATATATATATATATATATTAGAAGAAACTCACAGAGAGCAGCGAAGAATTGGCAAAAATTAATTTGTTGCAGATTGTGAGAATCCTAGGGATAGGCGGTTGCATTAAATAAATATTACGGTGGCGTAAAGGATAGCGACTCGGATTGAGAAATCGGAGAGCCGAGTTCGAATTCCAGTCGAATGCATTACATTCACTTACGTGCTAATACCCTTTGCGAAAGGTGTGAATCCTCTTTTCCCATCCCAGCTATGGTTAAATAGCAGTACAGACCGGATGGCAACTGGTCTACCACAGAAAGAATGGCAATATACTGCGGAAAAAAAAATCTGCCAATTCTGTTTCGAAAGATACATGATCGCCTAAGCGTTTATCACGCATGGCACATAACTAAAAAAAAAATACAAAGTGTAAACGTGCCGTCAAAAGTCTCAACTATAGTATGATGCCGATTCTTGCTTTCCGGCCTGTAGGAAGTCTTCCTTTGTCGTCCCTGTTGTTAAGAGCTTTGGAGTCTCTTCTGACCCCTTTAACTATCACCTTATCTGTCGCCTACCACCATTCAGCAAAGTTTTCAAGCCTTTAATCAATGTTGTATTGGTTAAGCATCTTACCTCCCATAATCTTTTCTATTACAAACAATATGGTTTTCGCTTTGCCCGTCTAACGCTGATGTGCTTACTGCCATAACTCTATAGGTATACCAAGCTCTTGATAATAACGTCGAAGCTCGAGATGTGACTCTCGATATTTCTAAGGCGATCGACAGGCTTTGACATAAGCTTTAGATTAAGCTTACGTAGAAGACGTAAGTTCAAGGGCTACGCTATTACAGGACTACTATATGATTTAATCCAGTTATTCCTATCAAATCGGGAAATGATGGTCGTCTTAAACGGGCTTCCTTCCAGGTGTTTTCATACTAATTCCCCAAGGCTATATCATGGGTTTTACCATTTTTCTGACGTTCATGATCGATCTTCCTGAATCATCAATTCTCAAGTAGGCATCTACGCAGACGACACTACCATTTACTCCCGTCAATGCTGACAAAAATAACATGGTCGTTGATCTCGAAAAGGAACTCCAATGAGTGTTTGATTGGGTAGGAAATGGCTTGTAAACTTTAATGCCTCCCAAAAAGAAATTACTCTCATTGAACGACCATAGTGAATCTTCCCTGTCCACTATCAGAATGGTCGATAGTCGACTTCACGAGAGCGCCTCGCTGCGCCTCGCTGCGCCTCGCTGCGCCTCGCTGCGCCTTTTTACATTTACCCAACTCGACTACAAATTGATGGGATACCAAAGACAGTCTAGTACTGTGACTAAATTAATATATATATATATATATATATATATATATATATATATATATATATATATATATATATATGTGTGTGTGTGGGGGGTACCATAGCGATCATCCAAACACTTACCATGGAAGTATTTAAAGAAAATACAAAGTGAGACAGCCTTACGGCGTTTGGAAAATGACTGAAGCCGAGCTGCCGGATCAAGACTTATAATGTTGCTGATTCTTCACTGGAATTTATAAAAAATCTCAAGCTAAATAACAGGGAACAAGAACATAAGCGTCGGCACAATTCTAAGAATGTACGAATGGTAGAATTATAAATATGTAAGATATATTCTGGAGAGAAAAAAACTTTCTCGCACAACACTGAATCGACTTTCTTTATTTTTTTATCAAATCAATTATTTCAATCAATCCTCTACCTGATTGGCTTATTATTATTGCAATCATCATTAATGTTATTGACTGTGGTATCATCTTGCCAAAGAGTCAGTTTTAGTGCTTAATTACGAATTCCTACCGCCGGTGTCTATGAGTAAAAGAGGCACTCTTGTAGATTTATTTATGCACAATAGGGACGTTTCGTTTAGACGGACAGGTTTTGGCGGATATTATTATTATTATTATTATTATTATTTGATTTCGGCTTTCAAAATCAAAATGGAATTTCAACTTTAAATATTAGAAAAAACCAAAATAGAAATTATCCCGAGTTAATGACAAGGCAATTGACCATAAAAACAAGGAAATCATTGTTGAATTGTCAAGTTATTCCTATTAGTTGAAATTCCACGTGTCTGAGAATCGTAATATTGCCAGGCCTTTCCATTGTCCTCATCGATAAATTGATGAAATTCAAAGGGCCTAATTTGTTTCCAAATTAGATTAAATACTGTTTGCTATTCTAGTGGGTTGTCTGGTTCCAGAAGATCTATTTATACAAAGAACGTGCCTATCGCACAGAGAAAAAATTCAAATGAATATCCTAGCTGTTTATATATCATATATCAAACGAAATAAATAATATTTCGCTAAGTTGAATCGTTTTCAAAGCCAACGGACTGAGATATCCATGATCGATGTCAGCATTTTCCTGAATTACTTGTTCAAAAAATAGTTTTGGAAAACGTCGCGTTTTAAATTTCTATCCAAGAAAAAAATCCGTTGCAATTGAAGTTATTAAGAGATTGGCTGATGTTCCCATTTGCGTCTACAAAGATATTCTTCGAATCTGGAATTCTTCCGAGATCTCTTCCAAATCACTTGTCCTTCGAGTACCAATGTAAATTTTTTCAATGTTAGAAAAATAGATTACAATATTAACAAATAACCCAAAACGTATTCAGAGACTATGGCTATACTGCGAGCAATTTATATATATATATATATATATATATATATATATATATATATATATATATATATATATATATATATATATATATAGTCAATCCACAGACTGTTTTGCTGTATCACAGGTCATCAATGTGGGTAGACATCCCATTGATTCAAGCCGGGATCAAAATCCGACCTGATAGATAGATAGATAGATAGATAGATAATAGATAGATAAAAATAGAGATATAGATATATGTGTGTGTATGTCTGTGTGTGTATGTGTGTGTGTGTACGCACTCATGCATTTTCATGGGTATGAAGAATTGTATATGCTAAAACAAGTGGAGACGCATACACGCCCAAGCACGCACGCACACACATACGTAAACACACACACACACACACACACATATATATATATACACGTGTGTGGCTTTAAATTTTTATATAAACATTTTCTTAAACCTCTGTTATATACATACCTCCGAATAAAATGAAAAACAACCCTACATTTATTCCTTATATATGTCTGTTTCTAAATTTGTCACATTCACCACAATAGTTCAATTATTCATAAATATTAATGGGTGTTTTTTTAAGTCGCGTACATGAGAGCGAGCACACACACACACACACACACACACACACACACACACACACACACACACACACACATATTTGAAAATATCAAACCCACAATATAACACTATGCATATAGTAATATACGTTTATACCTGCTTGCTTGTGCATGTTTCCGTTTTGTTTTCGATAGTGTGTATCGATACAAATTGTGCGAGATTTTTAAACACTCTTAATTCGACCCATTCTCTTCCAATTTAAACCATAATTGCGAGATCAAAAAAAAAAATGATACTTTATTAAAAAGAAAAAAAAACGGTTTACTGAGGTGGAAATATTTAGAAACGGGAAATTCGCATCCAGTTTCATATAAAATTATATCTTTTCTTTGCAGATGTGTTATCACTATGTGAAAAACTTTAATATATTTAGAAATGAGAAATTTGCATCCAGTTTCTTAGAAAATGTCACTTTGCAGATGTTTTATCGCTATGTGAAATACTTAAAAATATTTAGAAACGGCAAATTCACATCCAGTTTCTTAGAAAGTTTCACCTTTTCTCTGCAGATGTGATATCCCTTTGTAAAATACTTAAAAAAGTAAATCAAGGTTGGATGAAACTTAATGATCCTGGCTAAACTGTACATGGAGACACGCACAAAAAAAAATTATAACTAATAATTAAATCTCAATAAAGTCAATAATTTATAATTCAAACTCTCCACATCTTCAACATTACACTTCGGTATGAAATTATAAGTAAAGATCGAGTTTTAATCCACACCTTCTTTTCTCGGTCCGTGTATGTCACTATGGACATCTTTTCCTCTTGACATAATTTACAAGCCCTTCTACAACTGCTGCAAGACTTGATCTTTCTCAAAATACTCCATTTCCCTTTTTTTTGTCTTTTTACCTCCTACACATGGCTGACGAATTTGGTACACTACCTGAGTCTTTCCAATTTAACTGACGATAATTGTACCAACATTGCTTATATGTATCTTCCGTGCATCGCACGTATATCTTTATCTGCTCGCTATTATCTTCCACTTCTGCCTTACAGAACACTCCTTCCGTATTACAGGTACCAAGCAACGGAAATTTGCATTTATCACTTGTATTACAAGTGTTACTATTGGCGCGTCTGCGCTCTGCTTTTGTCTTGAAATTCCTTGTATTGTGCTTTTTTTGGATGTTTTCCAAATTGCTAGAACAGCTATAGCTTAATTTTACCATTATTTTATTGAAGAATCTGTGTAATTTAGAAGACTTTGGAAAGTTTTTTGTAATAAGCTTAAAAATATCTTTATTAAACTTTACTTCCAAATTAAAAGTTGATGTTAAACCAGATTATATTTCTCTCGTGTGGTGTGTCTGTCACTACTTTGTTGCTACTACCATGGAAAGTATTCGGACGAACTTCATCTCCTGGTTTCACCATGACAGAAGGATCTAGGTATATTGCTCGAAATCAATTGCTCTACAGTAAATTGTTCGAAATCAATTGCTCGAAAACTAATTTCTCGAACTATCAATTGCTCGAAAGGCAGATTACTCGAAGTAATTTTGAAGCTCGAAGCACCATGTAAACTGCGCCGTCTCACGACACGTCAACGCAGCTGGATATAAAAGGAGCCCCTACACTCTAGCAGTCAGTCTTCTAGGACTGTCTCTCTTGGCTGGCTCAACACACGGTGGCAAGGCTACTTTTTGTACGCAACCATATCTATTGTCATTAGACTTTTCTTACAGTATTCTCTTAATTGTTAGTACTCATCACTGGATTGTCTATTGTTGGTATTGAATTAACCTACATTACTACTGACTATTTTCTTGATTTATTTTTTTTCTATATATGTTTTCTATTCCTATTTCAGTAATTTTGGAGATCTCGAACCCTAGTGATGGACATAACTTTTGTTGACAGCGAAAAAGAAAAGAAGTTGTGTTTGGATGGATATCTATATATTAAGGACAAAACAGTGAACAATAAGATTTACTGGAAATGTGAAATTTGCAACATAAGGAAATGCTTAGCATGTGTTATCACTGTCAATGATAGTATCCAGAAACGAAGCGGGAATCACAAACATGCAGGAAATGCCGCTGAAATTGATGCCGCTATGGCCATGGAGAAAGTGAAAGTGAAAGTGAAAGTTTTCAGTTAACAACAATAAAGTGGTATTATTTTATTTTATAGTAAATATTAGAAACAATGTATTTTAATTTTTTTTAACCACAGGTTTCGAGCAAATTGCTTTTCGAACAATTGATAGTTCGAGAAATTATTTTTCGAGCAATTGATTTCGAGCAATTTACCGGATACTATGTCGGAACTTCACGGCTAGGACACATGCCACTTACATTATAGCAAACTCCCACATTCCCTTCGTATTCCATCGGCGAAAAGTAAGTTTCACTCAAACACGAAGGAGTGGCCCTATGAAAAAGATTCGCAAGATGTTTTCCTGATCACTAAAATCTTAAACAGTTTAAGTCTACAGTCAACCGTTATCGTTCAATCCTATTCATATAAACTACCAGTCTACAGGGTGAATTTAACTGTAAGAAAATGTTTTTTTTTTTTTTGTGTAGGTAGAAAAGAAACAAGAACGGTTGATAAATAATCAAAGTTAGTTAGAGCAGAAAAATACAGGAAGCTGTGGAGAGACATTAATGACTATGTAATGAAAAACCTGACGCAAAAATGAAAAAAAAAGAGGAATAACAAGATTGTGTGTGGTTGGAGTTTTCTTATCATAGAACTGACCTATTTAATTTTCGGTTTCAGTTATGACAGAATTTAACCTAAGTCATAATGAAAATACTCCAGATAATACATGAGGTTATTCGTAAAAAAAAAAATAAGAATAAAAAAAGAAATGTACTTTATTGATTGAATATTGGCACTCTTCCATTATTTTCCCTGTGTATGCGCATGCATGCATATGTGAATGTACAAACGATTGGGTGTGTAAGCTTCCAAATGGACATTTCATTCCAGGTTCCTCCTATCTAGTAACATACTTTCTATTCTAAGTGTGCCTGCCTGTCTGCGTGTGCCTGTTTCGTGTGCCCTCAAGCGAAACTGTCCAAACACATTAGACCTCACTGTAATCTTGATCGTTAACTTTAAAACCGGCATTATTGTTACTCTGACCCCGGCAGGGTCAGGGCCCGAGAAATGACCACCATCGGATTGACTGTCAACGGATTTAATTCCCCAAATTCCTCCTTTCCCTATCACTAATATGTCCTACATTTTCGCGCACTTTGTCATTGCATGCCCTACCATTCCCTTAGTGCATTCTACTCAGCCCTTTCCCTAATGCCTATCTGGTGCTGCTCGTTATTAGTCTTGCTATTCTATTTGCCTTGATTCTTAACCTCATCGTTGCTTTCTTCTTCTTCTTCTTCTTCTTCTTCTTCTTCTTCTTCTTCTTCTTCTTCTTCTTCTTCTTGCCATCTTTCATTTTCTAACTTTTTCTCTTCTTGTTCTCTTCATTAACACTTTCCAGGATTCGTTCGCATTTTATATTATATTTAATATTTCTCTCTCTTTATGATTAATTTTTTCATCCGCATATGCACTTATTTACCGTTTTTTTTTTTTTTTCTCTCCTTTATACTCTTCCATTATTTATTCAGTTTTCTCGACTTATTTCTCCTTCTCAGATACAACTCTTTTTGTCTTTCAACTAATCATATTTTAAAATTCTCTCTTTCTTCTAACTTCAGACTTCCTTTTCGTTCCCTAATCAGATTCTGTAACTAGCCGTCTACCGAATCAAACACTAACATTATACTTCAGTCTGCTGCATTAAATAGCTCGAAACACAATTCAATGATTATCTGCAAAACACGCTCACATACACACAACTGATGTCTCATTTACACATTAACACAGATCATAGCAAATATTCACATGTTCTGGTCCAGGTTAATGTATAAAGGTGATCATCCTTGAATATTTCTTTCTATCTCTCTATTATTCAAGCATGTGTGTTCATTAAAGAGAAATAAACATAAATGCTCGTGTCTCTGCGATTAATGAATTAACCTTTAATATCCATTGTTCTCATACTGGAATATATGTTAAAACAAAATTTTTCATACCAGATAATTTATTTTGATTATTTTAACGTTATTATCAATGGCAAAGATCAAATACAATATTCCTTGCACATTGTGTTAAAATAAAATTAATTCTCGTTTAGCATAAAAAGATCTATCTTAAAATATATTCCACTTGCGAAGTAATGAACATTAAAAGGTTAAAATATAAATTATTCAGATATATTCATTAATAGATACCTGAGATAAATCGCACTATATCGCACTGATGATATATTTTCATTTACAAGTCAAGGTTTAAACTGCCGACTTTCAAGGTAAACAAATTCTTCTACCTTAACACAACACAGTTCTTCTAGTAATACGCCTCACCTGTTTTCAATGTACCTGAAGATTTGAGGTTTAATAATCTTATATTTTACGTGACGTCAGGTAGCGCGTTTTAAAATGTTGTAACATATATGTTCTGATTTGATGTAATTGGGCGGTTTTTTTTTCATTTATGCAAATTTGCCTGAAAACCAACGAAAGTAGTTTGGCTATATTTTTTTCATTTTTATTTTAGTTTATTTTGTCTACGGCTCAGAAAAGTTTCCATTTTTTTCGGGGAGTATTTGAAAACAAAATGTCCAATCACTTCACTGCGGTTTTCTTAACATAATAAGAAAATATTTATTTTTGTGTACATTGACAATGTCCTTACTGTGGATTTTACTTTGTTTCTTTCGTGGTTCACAACATTATAAAAACAGTAAAGAGAACTAATGATGAATATAAACAACCCTATCGACAGAGATAAAGAAGTTTTTTAATGATATATGATAGTTGAAATAATACACTGGTAAATTATTGTTCAAATTCGCTGCGATAAACACGTGCATATAAGACGCCGGAAGCGAAAATCGCACCGCAGCTCATGACGTCACACATGACCAGGCGAGAGTGAATTCGAGAAGGATTAAGTATGAGAATCCGTTAGTTAGTGTTTATCGTTGCTTGGAAATCATCCATGTAAACAAAAACACACTATCATCACATTCTTGTCCGTGTATTGCTTAATATATTGTACAGAAATTATCATCTTTGATAATGTCTTATGTAAGCCGAAAGCTTAGATTGGATTAAAAATATGTATCAATATTGTGATTTTCTTTCTTCGTTTAATGATAATGCTATTAAGCTTATCAGACAATATGAAAAGAATTTACATAAAATAAAGACAGCACTTGTCTATATTGTTTAATGAAACATGTATGAATGAAAAAATGCTGCCTAAATATACACAAGATATATATATATATATATATATATATATATATATATATATATATATAATCATTACACATTACTAATTTACTTTTCGTATGAATGATTCATTTTAATATAAATTGAACAGCACCACATATTTGATTTTTAAAAAAAATGGTCCGACCTGCAAATTTTCAGGATAATATTAATCTACTCACTGAACATTTTTGTTCATTCCACATTGACTGATAAACTCCTATAAGAAAAACATTCTAAACTGGCATAGTAAAACAAAACAAAAACAAAAAAAACGCACTCACTTAAATTTTCAAAATTATTCACCGTTTAGCGTTGCGTTCTGCAACATTCACAAATTTGTATCCGTTATCAATTTATCAATAACGGATATATATATATATATATATATATATATATATATATATATATATATATATATATATATATCTGTGTGTGTGTGTGTTTAATCATTTTACTCAGTGAAAGGCAATAAACCCACTAAGATGCAATAGGCTGCAGAGTATCGTAGAAGATGAGAAAATGTTAACCTTATTAAGGGGAAATAATAAAAGAATAGGAATTAAGAAGAAACAAGATATCGATTGACGCTGCATTTAATGCTTTGAATGTCAAAGTTGACTTGAAACCAAGAATTCGGAGACATTTTCGCATATCATATGTACTTTTTACGACAGAATATATATATATATATATATATATATATATATATATATATATATTATAATTTTATATATCAACAAAATGTACATAGAAAAATATGACAAGCTGGAAAGGTTTTTTGTGTTGTGTTCCATCTGTTAGAATTTCACCGGACTGGGCTTTGTTGACGTTGCTACGTCTATACATTTGCACGAAACGAGAGACGCTGGTAGTTTCAAAACTTTTGAAAGAATATATTATATTTGAGAGAATTTTGTTTCATAGTCATGCCGAAATCATCTCTATTCTTTTTCTTTTTCTCTCCATCACATTTGTCCTTAACTAACCCAAACTGTGACAACATGAAATCTACTAAGAAAGGTGATATACTGCAAGGGACTAAAGGAATATTTTTGTACATTTTTGTCTCAGTGGATTAGTTTCTTTTTAATCAAAGCAGCATTCCCTGTGTAATAATTGTGGTCCTTTTAGTTATGGTGAAGAACCACTGCGATTTGTGTGCTGTTATTAATAATACCCCTTTTGTTTTCATGTAGAATCTTGTTTAAACTTCTCGAGGTTTCACCAATGTAATCGTTCTGGCAATTCTTTTTTCAATTTCTGGTTTGTTGTTTTGTTTATTTTATTAAGTCTTTGATTGTTTTAGATATAGTTGTTATACACACACACACACACACACACACACACACACACACACACACACACACACATATATATATATATATATATATATATATATATATTGGAAATCGCTCGGATAAAAGGACAATTTAACAGTTTTTATATAATTTATCATCCGAAACGAAAAGATTATTAGATCTCATGAGAAATTGTATAAAAAACTACATCAAACCACCTTGTCTGTCGTATTCACTGAAATGTGCAAATATATATATATATATATATATATATATATATATATATATATATATATATATATATATATATAGGTAGGTAGGTAGGTAGGTAGGTAGTAGTTTTGGAATAGTGATCCATAATATTATTTCCTTTTTAAACTAATAATACTGTGACGTCCCCCAGCCTTGCTCGTTCCTCGCTGCTTCGTTCAGGTGTCGCCGCTCCAAACGTGACGTCAACCTGTTTGCGTCAGTCGTGCTATCCCGTCCCGTGACGACCTACTGGCTTGGTATTGGTCGCGCCCCCACGACACCGTTATTTTTTTTTATCTATTTAGAATTCTCGACAATGACAATGAAACCCTTCACCATTTTTCATTATCAAAATTTCATTTTTTTCCCTTCTTTTCTTCCTTTTCCTTGCATCCCTAAATGGTGTCACAATACAATATATAAGGTATAAAATTAAAATCGCTCAAAGACTATATTAACATAAGTAAGAATCAATATGTGTATTTATTTCATGTTGACTACCCAATATTTCCATTGTATTCATTACTTTGAATCTTTGGACACTATTTATTTCATCGATGTTTTAAATTTTCAAGCCTGATTGAAAAAAGAAATGGAAAAAAAAAATGTAGTAAATTGATTTTATTTTTCATTACTTCTTTCAGCATGTGATCTCGAATTTCTGTTCAGCTCCATTTTTGCCCACTCAATTAACATGAACTGAATTTTTTTTGGCTTAATTTTACTAAATTAACTTTACAAAATCAATTTTACTAAATTAATATCAAGGTTATGATATTTGCCAAGAACTAATAATAAAAAAAAACAAGACCAAAACAAAAGTGGATGTGTTGAATTTAGCAACAAATTGAAGAATATATTACTCGTTAGTATTAAAGAACAGAGAAAATAATTTTTTAAAAATTAAAAATTAAAATATATTACTGAAATTTTGAAAAGGGAGCACACGAGAATATACGTCGTATCTGAAAATGAAAACAAAACCATTTGAAAATCTTTAGCGTTTGAGATGTCGTGTGGTTTGTAAATTACTATTTCTTTTAATTGCCTATTTCAAAGCCGGTACTGTTTCTCAATATGGGTCATTATAATAATGTTTACCGTCTTCTTTTTATGGAAATCCTTTTAAATAGGGTGTATTTATTTGCACTGTGTTGAACACTTTGAGATATACAAGACCACACATAAACCCGTTGAGTTACTTCTAAAACCAGTTCATGATACAAAACGATGAGGCAACAATATAACCTTTTTCATTATTAATTGTACGTATCTTTGATTTATTTAAAAACTGTAAAAGAAGGTTTATTGTTCCACTATTAGTTAATAATAAGTAGTTTTCTGACCCGAAAACGAATGAAAAGCAACGAAAACGCCTTAACGGAAATATATTATGATTTTTATTATGAAAATAAATTATTTTACGATATAAATAAATAAATGTTTTTAAAATTCCCAAACCGACATGTATGGCCTAGGAGTTTACGCCAAGGATCATCCCTCATTGGCTAGACGGCTCTCTCTCGAATCTCCGGAACATTCATACATGTGTCTCCGTCTATCTCTCCTTAATGCTGTGAGCTACAACTTCTAACTTTATCGCTCTTCATCCTCCCAAGACTGTGGAGAACTTGAAAGCATTTCCAACAATATAGACAAGTCTATATCTCTTCATCAGTTTGCTCATATATTTGTGTTTGGTAACTTTAATGGCCCCCCTGCCAAGTGTCTTAAAAACTCTATAACTGACTTTGATGTCATACGAACCCTTAACTGCTCAATTACTCAATCCCTCACACAAGTGGTTAACTTTCCCACCCGTCTCCCTAACAACCATGACGGGCAGGCTTCCCTTTTTGATCTCTGTTTCACCTCCATCACTGAGTCCTGTCACGCCTCGCAGCTCTCCCCACTTGGCAACTCTGATCATGCTGTAGGGTCTCTCAACATCTCCTTCTCCTACCAAAAGAACATCTTTCTGTTATCAGCGAGCTGACTGGGACTCGTTCCGGCATATCCTTCGCGATGTAACCTGGAATGTGGTTTTTAATCTCCCCGTTCAAGAATGCGCTTTTGTGGTCCCCTCCTGGGTTAAAGCGGGAATCGATGCTTTCATCCCCGAAAGACATGTTAAATCACGCTCATCCCCTTGATTATCTGCTGCTTGCTCAGCTGCCATTGCCCATAGGAATCACTAATTCCGCCTATACCGTAGTGACATGTCAGATTGGAACAGGCGTCTCTTTATCTCAGCCCGTAATGAGTGCAAGCGTGTCCTGAATGAAGCCACACCACTATTTGAAGATAGAATGAACCACAACGTATTGCATCTCGCAAATTCGGCTCCAAATATTATTGGCGTCTCTGGAAGGGAGTACTTAACAACAACAAACCAACAATAGCTCCTTTGTTCAACCAAAAATTCTATCGCAAGGAAAGTTGTTTCCCTGTGTCGCGCCAGAAAGGTTTTTTTTTTTCCCAGAGTGTATCTTTCAAATCTATAAATCAACCATTTTCCTTTGCGTAAATTAGTACTGTCATATATGGTCTGGAGCCCCCACTGTTTGTTTTAGGGTCCGCGACAAAATCCAGAGACGGATATGCAATGTGGTTGGACCAGACCTGCCATCTCGTTTACAGTCGGTCTCTCAAAGAGATGCCGTCGCCTCCCTCTGTCTTTTCTGCAAATACTTTCGAGGGAATTGTTCCGACGAGCTATTTTCGCTAATCCCTAACCTGCATGAATTCAAACATGTCACTAGGTCGGCATCTCGGTCCCAAACTTTCACTGTCGAAACGGTTAAGTGTAGACATTACTTCTACACAAATAGCTTCATGTCTCGCACTTCCCGTCAGTGGAACTTCCTTCCTCTTACTTACTTCCCTGATAGCTATAATCTCCAAATATTCAAATGCAATGTCAATCGACATTTCCAGATGCCTTGACCTATTCGCCGTCTTTCTTTTCATCATTGTCTCCATCACGCCTCTTTATACTTGCTCCGTCTTTCTGTAACCCCTTGCGGGCTATCGTCACTCTCGCCTTGCTTGGGCTGAAAAGTTTAAAAGAAAAAAAGATAAATTTCTTCCATAAAATGTACATTCAATACAAAATCAATAATTAATATTGCCGGAGTTACCTCCTCCTTAATATCCTAACTTTTGAATCCGGTGTAAATCTCTAGTGAAGTTTTCCGTCTTCTCCTTTGTTGGAGGAGCAACGGTATGGGTTTTATTCGGTAAACACGCATGAACATGACACACACACGTGCGTACGAGCATTCACATTCCCTCACACATACTTTGAACAAAAACTTTCTACGTTCATTCATACACATTAATTAACGTATTTGTCAGTAGTAACCCTCATTTTATGTCAGCACAAATTTAATGCTTATATATATATATATATATATATATATATATATATATATATATATATATATATATATACCGGCTTTTTTGTAGTTTCCTTAACATTTTTCCTTTTCGTATCCCTCTATATTTCTGAGATGAGGTATTATGTACATTATTTACATTATTCGGACTATTGTCCTCATTTTTGCCCCCATATTTATTACAAGGTTTCGGTCGTTTTACTCTTCGACCTTCTTCAGGTGGTTGGAATGTCGAACTTAACGCTTTATTTCGCTCACTGGCGTAGACTCTTCTAATTCCACGTGCCATATTTTAATGGATGTCAGTTATCAGTTATCTCCTATTAATTTCCCTCTGAAAGTTCCTTTTCCTTTTATATTTCTATTGGCGGGCTCTTTCTCCGTGAGAGACCGGTATGTTTGTAGTTGTCTATTTCAGGAGACACACGTGTTTTTCTCACAACGCGTACAAACGCCCCGCTACAGACATTAATGACAGTAAAAAAAGGTTCATTGTTCCATTGAAATTCCTATTTGACACATTCCGTGGAAAGTTGGAATAATAGCATAATACAGGTCTAGTTTTTTTTTTCAAAATGATAATTATATTTTTTCATATAAATACTTGTTACTTCATCGTGTTTATTTCAAAATGAATAACGACATCAAATCATTGTGCATCTATTTTTTTATTTGCCATCAATTCGTGCGACACACAAAGCAGTTCTAATGTACAGAATTGTATAATTATATGTTTCTCATATATATATATATATATATATATATATATATATATATATATTGCATTTATTTAATAATGATATTATAATTTGCATTTATTTCAAGATACTATAATGTATTATGAATGTTTCTTATTTTTCACGCACATAATAGCTGGAATATAATATGAATATGTGTTCATATTGTATAAGAATGTCTATCGAAACGAAATACTGAATTTCCTATGAAAAATACCGTAAAATATTAAATCGACCTTAGCTCAAGAAACCCATGTACACTGTTAATGAAATTTGTCAGTGCACCCGGCAGCTCTTTAAGGTAAAAAAAATGCTTCTAAATTGGTTGTGGCGTTATGCTTACTTTAAGCTATATCTCGGGAACATACATGCATGATAGCTGGCCAATCGTATTCGAGGATAACCTCTACTAGAGCAGCTAGCCAATCCCTAATGTAGACGCTCGCTCTGGTACATTTGTGTTTGTTCAACACCCTGTCGTTCATACTGCAACTATGCTGAGCAGACGTTAGTTACAGTTTCTGGGTGAGAGCGTATTATCTAGCGTGATCAAAAATTTGAACAAGGCCAGCACACCGTCCTCCCAAATGTTTACATTTTCACTCACAAAGATTGGGTCAATGGTGGTATGATTTTCAGGCAGTTTCCCACGCTTGGATCGTCCCCCTCCTGACCGATAACATCAGGAAGTCTGCATCCTGACAAATCAACCGTGGTGAGATTCGAACCCCGGGTCTCGTGGTCAGAAAGCGAAAGTCCAAGCCCATGGATATACATAGATATATACATACATACACCAGAGTTTTAGAATTATATAGCTCTGAAATTATTTATAGATACTGATATGTACGAAACATAACTTCAAGAAGATTATGTTTCTACAAATTCCTATTATAATAAAAGTTTAAAAGCGTATATGCATTATCCTAAGAAGTGGCAGATTCACTGAAAAATGCATTGCTTTAAATATTGAATATTTATTGCTAATGATGAAATCTCACATATTTATTCAATAATTTAATCTGAAACTAACGAATATCCGTTAGGTTCATAACAAAAACTTATCCACAATTAATTATCTACTTCTTGGAAGTACAACCCAAGCAAGGGTACTGTTTAAAATATCTCGGAATTTTTTTAGAAAATAACAGAAAACACGACACCAAAACTTTAAAACGCAGTTGTATAGCGAATAGGATTCCATTCAAAAGCTTAGTAAAGTGTTAACAAACAGGAATATTTAATTAGAAATATATAAAAGGGTACCGAAATTCTATGCAATATCAGTATTTCTATATGACAGTCCATAGTGGAAAATTTCCTCCTAAATGAAAAATGAACATAAAGACAGAGAAATGTGGTTGTCCAAATGTATGCTGAGAATGTTACACACGGTCCGTGCATGTAATGTGTTTGAACTATGAAAATAGTGACAAAACGGATGCTTTTAATTCATATCAGAAAGAGACTAGAAATTTATAGGAGCCATAATATGTAAGGAAAGCTTGTAAAATTGGAATCTAACACCACATATTGAAATCAAGATGGATAGATGGAAACAGTGAATAACATTACTAATGAGCTTGGATATAAGAAAGGGAGAGGAACGGATAGTAAAGAGAGATATATTGTAAAGATCTACAAAGGATAGGAAGTTTTGGGGATACATGATTGCCCACAACCTGAAGGGACACTAAAACAACAACAATAACAACAACAACAACAATAACAACGACGACGACGAAGAAGAAGAAGAAGAAGAAGAAGAAGAAATCTGGAACGGACAAATTTAAGATTCTAACATTTACATTATAATACTTTATTATATGCGACTCGGATGATCAATTTTAAACTTAAGCTACTAATAGCAATTCATTATGATGAAGTAACCTCATCCCATAGATTACATATCCGGAAAGTATCTAGACATTTAATTCCAAAGCAATTGTAACCTCCCTGAGACAATGTCAGTGTCTTGTATTTCCAAGTACAATAATTATAACACACAAATCACAATTTTCTTGACACATTTACAAAGCAGCTGTTGACGATTCTCTGAGGGGACGGTCATCATCTTCTTCTTCGTCTTCTCCGCAAACTAACCGCGACACTTTTAACACTGTACTTAACTATACGAATAACCACAAATCTAATCAGAAAAAACCTGAACTTTAATAAGAGCATTTATAATCTTGTGAGTGAAATTATTACTAAAGTCTAGTTTCTTAGTTTGCCGGAAATAATTTCAAAGATGAACGAGCATTAAACGTTCTTGAAAAAGTAAGTCGTAGCCACCAAGATTACATTAGCAAATATATAAACAAAAATTAGTATGAAATTTTATATAATTAAATACGAAATAAAAATATGTATGCTAAAATGTAACCGCTCCAGAAAATTAAGAAGTCGGCCACACATATTTCCTAGTTATAATTTTGTTCAATATGTTAAGTTACAAAATATCTACATTGCAAAATGCAAATGGTACGAGAATTGTTTAAGTTCATCTGTTGTTGTTACTTTCGTCTTCTCCGAAATTTCTTAGGAATCGGTCATTATCTGCTTCTTTGCCTTCTCTGCAATCTTGCCCCGACATATTTAACAGTAATTTTATTATCGAATAGCCACAAGACTAATCGTATTTAAAATATTATATAGATAAATGAATTGCCTCCCTTTGTAGGGGACGTTGTCACCGGTCCCTGGGTTGAGCTGAAAGCAGCCTATCACGGCCTCTTTTTTTCCTGGGCCACCGACCAGTCAACACGGACTAATTTTAGCGCCTAAAACTCAACCAGCAGCAACATGGTGTCCGAAAATGGAGCGGCCAAGAATACAACTTAGGAACGAGAATTTTCCAACAGTTGTAGCATAGCATCCGAAAGCTGAATCCCTCTTTGGCTTGAAGACGAATATATTCTGACGTTGCAACAAAAATGAGAATTCTTAACCGAACGAACTTTATTGCCACAGTTAAGTCCTCGTAAAAACCATTTTTTTTGCAATGATTTTTAAACCCAATTTTTCTATCGTCCCTTTTCTTTCTTCCTCTTTCTGATATAAAGACTTTCTTTTTTCCACTCATTTGGTGTTCTCCTTTTTTCTCTCGCCGTGTCGCGTCAATTCTATTTTTACCCTTATTTTCTACAGACGACAAATTGTTGGTCACATAAATTCACAGGGTATTAAAAATCCGCATAATTGTGCTAAATCTGAACTTTAATCGGAGCATTTATAATTTTGTGAACGAAATTAGTGCCAGTTTCTTCATTTACTGGAAAAAATTTCAAAGATGAATTTTATATAATTGTGAACGAAATAAAAATATATATGCCAAAACTTAACCATTGCAGAAAATGAAGAATTCGATCGTATATATTCTAGAGTTATAATTTTTTTCCAATAGATTCCGTTAAGTTTTTACTGATATAAACAAATACAGAAATATTTGGACATACTTCATCTGCATTTGTTTTTCTTGCTCCTGCCCATCTTTTCAATTCATCTAATAAGACATCAATTGGATTCTCATCGGGATTCTTTGAAGGACAAGCTACAGCTTTTATATTCTTGCCGTGAATATATTCCTGGTGTAATTTAGTTATAGATTTGGAACTCTGTCAAGTATATAGCTCCAACATTGCTTTCGTTTCATTTATGCACATGCCAACTACTTCAAGGGTCCTTGGTATCCTATTTATTTTTAATTCTACACTAGCGCCTTCCAAATTATTCCCGAAAGCCTTAGTTGTAATATTTGGAATATTTCAATAATTCTTAGGTGGTTATGCTCTGCTCTGGTTAAAAGTGTATTCTCCCTGCCACATCTAGTTGTATTTGAACTTTTAAAAAAATCACCCCAAGCAAGGCAATAAAGCCACTAAGACGGTAGGGTTTATTCGGTGTTAGAGAATATGAGAACAAAAACACTATTAAAGACAGACGATAACGAATGATATTGCATTTAAATCTTTGAAGATTAAAGTTGGCTAATAAGCAAGACGCCGGTAGTGACATCGACGTTCAAGAAATCCGATAGAAGAAACTATTAGCGTAAAACTTTTAAAAAAAGCGTTTCGGTTTCATTGATATCTGCTCAATGCGTATCCAAATGTAAACAAATGACGTCACGCATTATGAAATGGACAAAGTCCGTCAATTATTTAAACAGTAAAATCGAACTTGCTAACCGAAACAGTCCTCTGTGGCTCAATCGGTAAAAGCACGTCAGGCTATATAACGGTTCCGTATAGGATACAGGCTCCATTCCTGTCGGAGGACGCATATTTTCTATGATCATTTCTCAGACATTCAGGCCGGTCAATGTTGTTAATACTGTTTATTTTAATCTATAAAA
Organism: Acanthosepion pharaonis; assembly: GCA_903632075.3. Taxonomy (NCBI): domain Eukaryota; kingdom Metazoa; phylum Mollusca; class Cephalopoda; order Sepiida; family Sepiidae; genus Acanthosepion; species Acanthosepion pharaonis. Next base: position 292,475 of record CAHIKZ030005098.1, on the reverse strand, counting down.
AGAACGTATAAAACATAAAAACTGTCTTAAAATAAATGTCGGACTTTTGTCCATTTCATAATGTGTGACGTCATATATATATTTCTACATTCAACACCATCATTTGAAAAGACACCAGAAATGTTGAAACAAATTATAGACACACACACACACACACACACACACACACACACACACATATATATATATATATATATATATGTTTCATTAAATAATATAGACAAGTGTTGTCTATTTATTTTATGTAAATTCTTTTCATAACGTCTGATAAATTTAATAACATTATCATTGAACGAAGAAAGAAATTCCCAATATTGATCCATATTTTTAATACAATCTAAGCTTTCGGCTTGCATAAGCCATTATCAAAGATACCAATTACAACATATTATGCAATATACGGACAAGATAGTGATGATAGTCTGTCATTGTTTACATAGATGATTTCTAAGCAACGATAAACACGTGCATATAAGATGCTAGAAGCGAAAATCGCACCGCATCTCATGACGTCACATATGACCACGCGAGAGTGAATTGGAAGTATGAAGTATGGGAAGCCGTTGGTGTATATTATTTGAATTAGTGTTCAAAATCCGAAAAATATTGTGTTGTCAGATAAATTAGTTCGCTTTTCCTTTTATTTCATCACCAATTTTAACAAATCATTCAGCAGTTTTATAACCATAAAGAAAGGTTGCAGAGAAAGATAAGATCTACAAAAAGCCATGAAACACAACGGTGAAAATATTTTGCCTGTTAATTAAAATAATATTGGAAAAACGAACGAATTTATTTGACGACACAATGTTTCCCCAAATAATAAATTGTGATAATGTTGAAGAATGTTATGTTACCAAATTTATTCTATGAATTAACATTTGATCAAATTTGAATGCTTACGTTTATTAATACCAAATACTTTCGTTCCTTTAGCTTTACAATTGCTGACCGTATAAAAATATTTTAAATAAAATGGCTGAAATATTTGGATTTTTTGTATCATTCGCTAATTTCATAGAAAATTCGTCAGACGAATTATTTTACAACTGTTTTATTCCCGTTTCTTGGATTAACAGTTTAGATTCGATTCTCCGGCTTTAAATATTAGAAAATTTCGGAGGTATATTTCTTTGAATACAAGACTGTAAAAAGTCTACTGCTTTATATTTCCAAGAATGCATAGAAATCCGTAAATAATAAATAAAACGGAATGCGTCGAGAGTCATCATCGCCAATGAAAGGATATGGCATTTGAATATAAGAATAGACTTGATGAATCGTCATCGTCGACACTGCTCACATTCGAGCATCAAGGTCATCATCCTCTCTCCTTCTTCACCTTCGCCTTTCTGGTGGCGGTGAAAAAGATAGCTGTGAGGCCCAGCCTACTTCTGAAGAGTCGTGAGTAGGAGTCAAAGAGGAGCGTGTGTGGTGGAAGCTGCTGGGCGAGTCGAGGCCTCCTGACAGCACATCGCTTACCCTATTCATGTTGACGGTTGGACTCGAACGTCTCAATGTCTCCTCGGCTGAGCGGTTAGGCCTGTTCGTTTTTCAACCATGAAACTAGAGATAGAATTTCATCAGATATGTGACATATTGGTTGCATTGAACTAAGAAAGCGATTCCAGCGTGAAGCACATGTGAGAAGTCATATTAACATCCATCCCACAGGTTGACGCAAGTAATTTAAGTGAAACCGATTAGACGAAACAACAGAGACTCTCGATCGTGATCGAGGTTTTGAATGTGCTCGCGTTGTTCAAACTGCAGTTCACAAATTATGATGCGTTCTATCCCTCGGAAACTGTAACTAACTTCCTTTCAGCAGAATTACAGTATAAATGAGTGTTGATTAAAAAACAAACGTGCCTGAGCAGGCGTCTGCAAAAGAGATTGGCAAGATATCCTGGCAGACGAAGTTGCTCAGAAACAAGTAACCTGTTATTATTATTATTATTATTATTATTATTATTAAAGGTATTCATGAGGTTATTCAGAAAGTGACAATAGCTGATTTTAGGCAATATTTGATAAAAGCTTAATTTTTTGTTTCTTATTTTGAGTGTGTATTGAATAGTAACAGGCCAAACCTAGAAATTCTCATAAAACAAATATCTGAGGTTTGACTTTTTTTTTTAAAATTTCGTTAAGTGTGTCAGGTCGAAAAATGCTCAGTATACCCTTGTATATTTACCCCGTATTTGATGGGAATAATCATAAAAAAATAAATGAATGAAAAAATAAAATAAAATAAAATAAAGAAAGAAATATGGACGATGAAAAAGAGAGGATGGACGAGATGGCTAAGAAGATAAAAAAAACTGCAGTTACAATGTAGAGGTAAATGGCGTTTGAAAAAAATTTAAGGAAGTGAATGTCTTTGTTGACGTTGTCCATTTTGATTCACATTTTCCTTCCCCCAACCACATCGCCAGGCGATGGTGCGCGCACTCTGACGGTAGCCTGATGTCACCCACTAACCCGCATATGTTATCATCGCAGTCAATGTCCAGCGTTTTCTCTCGAAATAGAAGCCGTCTTTATGGCCTTAATTTGTCTCCTCGACTCCAGATTCGCGACAAACCCTACCCCATTTCCTGTTTTCTGTTATCTTTTCCCTTTGCTTCCAGTGATGTACTATTCAGGTTCTCGTTGCCTGATTTAATAGCATAATGGCAGAGCGTTGAAATGAACATTCTTCTTCTTCTTTTATGTGCTGATCATGGCCCTCTTCATCTTCCTGAGCGTTGTGACTCTTAATAAGTTTTTTTTCTCCCAAAACCTTTTCTGACATCCATATACTCAAGCGCTTCAAGTATATTACATTCTGCTTTTCTCAGTCCCTTTTTCCCTCAATCTTCTCCCGTGAATCTTGTTATAATTTTATAATAAACACGTATAAACTCTTTTTGAGATTTTAAAAATATCTTGATACTCCGAGGATTTCGTATTTATTTGGAGGTTGAATTAATTACATACTAATAAAATACTGAATTTGCTTTTATATGGTAAGAACCTAAATGGTTTTAATCATATATGTTGTGGTAGGATCCACCTAATTTGCATAGTGGAGTACCGACCATATAAATATGGTTGGTACCGGGAAGAGAGGGAGGAATCAAGAGATTCAACCAGAGACTCTGCCCGACTGCGACTCAGTCAACACATTCTCCAGAAACGGTCTTACAAGGAATATACAAAAGACTATATGTAAATATTGTGTACACTTTCTTGTTTCAATACATTTTGTTCTAAGTACATTTTGTGTTGCAATATTATTCCATGCATTAGTCAAGTTTCAACAATATATAATTACAGTTAATTTACTAATATTTTTTAACAAATAAATGACAGAGAAATGTTATTCAGTTATATATACATCTTTATTTGCAATGATTTAATAAAATTACGTAGGTTTTGATGTAAACAGTTTTCTACGAACATTTGAATTTTGTGTTCTTTAAATAAACTTTAACCTTTCTCATTTTGCGGCAATCAAAAAAGGTAATAACCTGTTACCGCATCATCAGGTGAATAAGACCGTTGGGGTTGATGAGATCAATTGAATAAAAACAAATGTCTGTATCACTCTCCCTGTTCACGGTTTTTTGTATCCATCGAAGAAAACAAGATATATTTTTCTCTTGACGAATGCAGGGAGCTTTTCGACCAAACATTTATGGACAAGTTTCAATTGCTAGACACATACACGGGCATTTAATTGCTAGGCAAATACATGTGCATTTAATTGCCAGACAAATACATGTGCATTTAAATGCTAGACACATACATGTGCATTTAATTGCTAGACATACGCATTAACAGCTAGACAAATACCTGTGCATTTAATTGCTAGACAAATACACATACATTTAATTGCTAGACACATGTATGTGGATTTAATTGCTACACACATACATGTACATGTAATTGCTGGACAAATACCTGTGCATTTAATTACTAGACACATACACGTGTATTTAATTGCTAGACATACGCATTAACAGCTAGACAAATACCTGTGCATTTAATTGCTAGACAAATACACATACATTTAATTGCTAGACACATGTATGTGCATTTAATTGCTACATACGCATACATGTACATGTAATTGCTGGACACAAATACCTGTGCATTTAATTACTAGACACATACACGTGTATTTAATTGCTAGACATACATTAATGTAATTGCTAGACAAATACCTGTGCATTTAATTACTAGACAAATTTAATTGCTCGACATACATTTAATTGCTAGACACATGTATGTGGATTTAATTGCACATACACATACATGTACATGTAATTGCTGGACAAATACCTGTGCATTTAATTACTAGACACATACACGTGTATTTAATTGCTCGACAAATACAAATTAAATTACTAGATACATATACAGTGCTGTTCGATAAAAGTGACTTACCTGTTTTTTTTTTTACTTAAAATTTTTTTTCGCCTATTGTTTTTGGGTCAAACTAATTTTTAATCATAAAAATATAAAGACCCCTTCCCGATCATCTAGTAAAAAAGTTTACTCAGCCTAAGGTATTCTATTGATAATTATAATTTTGGATATAAATGAGATTTAGGGACAACCTCTGTGTAAAAAAGTGACTCACTTATCTCCTGCAACTAGTAATCAATAGAAACATAACCGAACAGCTTTAAATAAAGAATAATACATGTATAATTCATTTATAATAGGTAATATAGTTCGAAATATTTAATAATCTATGGGTCCTCCTTTATTTTGAATGACCTTTTCAAACCGTTTTGGCATTGACTTGATTAGGTTCTGGCAATTCTCATCTCCAAGCATTGATTTTCCATTCGGGTATGAAATTCACAATCAAATCCTCTGTGTTGCTCAACTGCTTTCTCGAGAGCCTGTACTTTATAATGATCCATAAGTTTTCTATGGGGTTGAGATCAGGAGATTGGGGCGGCCATATCATAACACTCACCTGCTTCTCATCAAAGTATTCCTTCATCAATTTTGATTTGTGACAGGGAGCATTATCCTGGATAAAAATGAACTTGGTGGGATTGATTTGAACCCTTTCAGCAGAAGGGAGCAGAAGAGACACTAAAATTCTCTTGTATTGCTCGCTCCTGAAGGTCTTTTCAATAGGTTTTAAGAAACCAGTTCCATGAAAAGAAAAGCATCCCAAGAACATTATACTGAACAGATGCTTGACAGTACTTACTGCTAAATTCAAAGAGCTTTCAAATCTTCTTCTTCGGAGTTTAGATCGCTTATCCTTTGAATTTAGCTCAACTTTCGTTTCATCGGAGAAGAGAACATTCTTCCAGTCTTCTACGGTGAAATCTTTGTAATAGTGAGCCCATTTAAGTCCCTAGGCTTCGTTGGCTTTGATTATTAACGGCTTAAACATTCGTGTACAAGATTTGTAGCCTTGTTCTAACAGCCACCGACGGACTGTTGAAGAGGCAAGACTAAAACATTGCTCTTCGCTTATACTGGCTGCAATTTCCTGGCTACTTATAGTCCTTTTCTTCACAATTTCTCTCTTGATTACCCTGCCAATTCTATCATCAGTCTTTTTCTTTTGTCCCCTTTTTTCCTTCCTTGGAGCAAGAGTCTCATCACTATGTGCCCTAAGCACTCGAGAGACAGTTGACTGCGAGGTTATAGCAATTTCTGCAGTTTCTCTCGTAGATTTGCCTGCTTTTGAGATGGCAATAATAGATGCCTTAAGTGGTTCTGAGTGGCTATTTCAAACTGTTTTTATACTTTATGAAGCTATCTGGAATATTCTGGATAACTCTAGATTTTATTTAAGCTGTTCTAGAATTCTCTAGAATATTGTTCTGAGTGCATTGTAAAATAGTTTTCAATATTTTGTCAAAAACTCTTTAAATTTACCAGTTTAATCACTAGAATGCGATATCTGAGTCACTTTTTTTGCACAGAGTTTTTTTCTTGAATCTCATTTATATCCAAATTTATAATTATTAATAGAATACCTTAGGGTGAATAAACTTTTTTCCTAGGTGGTCGGGAAGGGTTCTTTATATTAGTTAGATTAAAAATTATTTTAACCCCCAAAACAATAGACAAAAATTTTTTTAGTAAAAAAAATCAGGTGAGTCACTTTTATCGAACAACATTGTATGTGCATTAAATTTCTCGACAAATACACGTGCAATCAAATGCTAAACAAATACACGTGCATTTAACTGCTAGACAAATACACGTGCATTTAATTGCTGGACACATACATATGCATTTAATTGATATACAAATACACGTACATTTAATTGCTAGACACAAGTATGTGGAATTAATTGCTAGACACATACACGTACATTTAATTGCTAGACAAATACATGTACATTTAATTTCCAGACACAAACATGTGCATTTAAATTTTTACAGATTTTAAGAAACCTCAATTAGTACTTTTGTGCAAATGATTAGCAGAACAAGGATTATGAGAAATACATACTTTACTAAGGGTGACAGGCGACAGGAAGTTGGCGAATGCCAATAATACACACGTCCTGAAGGGACACGGCAAAAAAGATAAAATAAGAAATAAATAATATCCACTGGCATATTACTATTCTTCCATGGAGCTCAGATTCGCAGTGATATATCATTGTCTATCTATTGCGTTTTTTGTATGCAGCCCATGTTTCATTAAATGTTATCATATATTTAAGGGGCCGTTATGGTTATATTTTCAGCATTACAAGAGTTTACCTAAAAGGGAAATGACATATGACTCCCCCTAATTTTTTTCACTGGAGCGAATATCAATTCTTCGCATTTTATCTGAGTTATTGCTGGAGGATACATACAGTGAAGTCATCCTACCGGTTTGCACCGGGTCACGCGAACCGATTCTTAAAATTATAAAAGCGAAGCGAACTGGTTGATGTGTTATCCGAAAATAATCTCATATATTATAAGCCGATTGTTTAGGTATAATATTAGCTACGCAAGTGTGCTTAGAGAAACTCTAAATGATACACGCCTCCTATCGTTTTGAAGTTAAAAATGTGGCGAATCATAAATTTGAAAGGTCTTGGACTGAAGCAATTCAGTTCGAATGTGGCTAAGAAAACATATCACAGCTGTGACACCATTTAGGGATGCAAGGAAAAGGAAGAAAAGAAGGGAAAGAAATGAAATTTTGATAATGAAAAATGGTGAAGGGTTTCATTGTCATTGTCGAGAATTCTAAAGAGATAAAAAAATAACGGTGTCGCCTCATCAGAAAAAATGGCGAAGCCGTTCCATCGTATCAGTGGTTGGCGCCGAGAAGTGAATGCGTCTGTTTGGACCAGTAACTTGGTTGACAAGTTCAAGATCGGCTAGCTAAATTCCGGGACAGAATAGATAAACATTTAACTGTGTCACGGGAATGCCATTTCGGGCTTCCACAGAAAACTACAGAGATAAAAATTTAATAGGTCGCCCGTTGACCACACACGAGCTGAAAAAAAAGAAAACAAAGAAAATAGGTAAAGTCTTTGTCGATGGAAAGATATCGTTAGACAAGGTGTCTGGGTTGTGCTAGAATCTGGCAGTAACAGCTAAACTATTTTATCGGAAAAGTTGGCTGTGTTTCGCTAGATGACAACCCACCTGACAATTGGCAAAATTCTGATTGACGAAGTCCAGATGAAAGTGACTTTGAGATAGGAATTGAGGTTATCACACTACGGGTGGTATTGTTCTGTTGGCGGCTAGAGAAGAAGAGAGAAAAGAAAAGAAAAGAAAGAAAGGAAATAGAAAAAAAAGAAAAAAAAGAGGAGATAATTTTTTTTCTTTGAGCAAGATATTTTTTTAAGAAACAAGGCTAGTCTGGTCAGACCCACACTGTTGATCGTCCATTGGATGAATGTTAACGAGAGCAAGGCGGAGTTGATCATGTGATGCAGTGGGGGAGGCCTGCTACCATTCATTAAAGAGGATAGGTATGAGATGTTACTGCGAAGACGTGGGAAAATCGTTGACGCCCTTTGAGGGTATAGTAAGAGAGAACTTCCAAAAATGGAAATAATAAATTTTTCCTGACCGAAAACCAAAAAAAAGGGGATTGTGGATTTGAAATTTGTAGGGGAACCTCAAACCCCGACAAAGCCCACCCCGATTTTGGTCGGCATCCATATAAGCAAAGTCGCAGCGAGAGAAAATCAGTTGGAGTTCGGGCAGTTCCAGATCCAGATCCGGTTGGAGTTGGCAATTGGAAGAGTCTCGCAGAGCTGACTTGAAAGATTCGCGCAACTTCCGAACTCATCTTCAATCCGAGAAAAATTTATTTTTGGAGAGCGACTTAGATTCATACCACCAAAAAAAGTTTTACGACTATCGCCTGAAGACACACCAAGAACCAGTTTCTTAAAGAACAGAAAACTTAAGATGTTAAAACTCGCCTAACAAAAACAACGTGTCAAGAATCCATATAGCGGGTCGGGAGATAGACGCAGTCCTATGTATCCAGCAACCACATATAAAGTATTGTTATCCTTTTTTTTATACCTTTGAACTTTTTGATTTATTATTTTCTTTTCTTTTACACATATTTGTGCGATACCACCCTTATTCGAACTAAACTTGCATTACGGCCCCAACGATTGATTGATTTCGTCAGCCTAAGATCAATTCACAACGTGTGTAGGCAGACTGGAGATCAAAGCAGTTACTTCGGTAACCAGACGTTGGAAGCGAGTTGGGAACGACGAGGCTGATATCGAATCTAACCAGATTCCCATCCGAATCACCAAAAGGTTAGAACGTCACATTTGAGTGCCACGACCGATACCAAGCCAGTTGGTCGTCACAGGACGGGATAACACGATTGACGCAGACAGGCGGACGTCACGTTTGGAGCGGCGAAACCCGAACCAAGCAGCTAGGAACGGGCAAGGCTGGGGGACATAACACAGCTGGCGACACTGGAATCAAAAAGTATCAGACTTCTGAACAAAAATATGATGAGAACAGAATTACAATCTGAAAATATCTTAATAAATAAATAAATATTTTCTATTAAATTATGAAAATGGTTTAATTATTTTGATACTATAAATTGATTGTTTCCATTCTCAGATTGAAAAGGAAATAATCAGAATATTTCCCTAGATATTACCTGAATTATAGAACAGGTTTCTGGAAATTTCGGATGCCTCCATTATATATATATCGCATTATGTTGCACATAATATGAATTTTTTTCCTATAAAATCTCTCTAAAATCACCCTGAGCCCTATAAATCGAAAATCGATGACATGTTAAGTGGTTTTCCTTGGCTGTACTCTTAATGTTTTAAGATTGAACCAAACCGTAAATCTCTCGTAATTTCATGTGAATGTTACTTTCTGTAAATCTGGCCCCGTAAACTTAGAGCTTGTAATAAACTTGTCAAAATTACCGTTAATGAGGATTTCTAGCTCTACTAGCTGTATAAGGATTCAACAGTACGGTAAGCATTATCATATGCTTTAACTTACACATAATTCCAAATTAAACGTATTATTGTATGGAAATTTAAATGTTTTTAATTAATTCACTCCCAAGCAAGATGAAAATGCCACTAAGACGCAAGGGCTACTGGAAGTAATAGAGAATGAAAATACTTTTGATGGAACCAGAAATCTAGTCCTAAACATAGAACGAGTTATAAACTGGAACTCCTGTTGAAAATACCAGGGATGAGTTTGAATTTAAAATTAGTTCCCCATCCTTGTTAGTGATGAATTTGTCACGATTGGTAAGGATTTCAGGCTTCAATAAGGTTAGATTTTAGTTTTATTACACACTGTAATACCTCTTTTTATTATTATATTCTAATTATTTACCATAAATTTGGTACTTCTTTTCGGTATGTGATGAATTTACCATGATTAGCCAGGTTTTCCTGCTGAAATATGCTATTCAGTTGGTACAATTGCGATAGTGAGGAGGGCTAAGGAGTTCAAGGAAAACATTTTTCGATTTTTCCCTTAAAACATTTTGGGGCATCTAATTCTTCAGGGCGTCTTATAAACAGTATTTAAAATTATTAACGGTTAGAAAAATCTTATTTAGCCTATTTACATTGTTCGGACTATTATCCTCATCTTTATTGTGATATTCGCAACGTTTCGGCAGTTGCACGCTTCGGTCTTCTTCAGGTGATATACTTTTACATTTCAAACCGAAGCATTTATTTTGTCCCCGGGGGTAGATTGTTCTAGTTACGCATGCCATGCATTCACTAGATAACCCAGTTTCCGTTAATTCACTTTTTTTGATTAATTCAGCCATCGCTTTTATCCACTGAAGAAGGCCGGAGCGTACAACGTATATCATCTTAAAAATGACGGGGCGTATGACGGCCGAAACGTCGGGAATATGGCAATAAAGCTAAGGCAAGAGTCCGAAAAATGTAAATAGTGTAAATAGTTAGAACACCTCATTTCAGTAATATAGACAAAAGAAAATCTTATTAAACGAGCCATATATTTTAAGTAAGCGAACAATCATGGCGCTCCACTATATCCAGTCATCTGTTGCACTACTCAAAATCTATTCCCTTACCATCCCATTTTTTCAGCGTTTTGTCAATCGTTAACAATAGATAGTGATATCGATTACACACTGTCTTCTTTGACTTGCCTTCACTTCTTTATTTTTATATGCCATATCCTTTCAAAATGTAAGCAATCATGACCCTTCATCTCCCTCTATCTCGTCCAGTTCCTTCCCTCTGCGATCTCCCTGTCATTTACTTGCTCAAGCCCGCTAGGTATGTCATGCATTGTTTTCTTTTGTCTCCCTTTACCTCTATTCGACCCGTGAGTATCAGATTCCCCAGGCCCTCCTTCCTCATTATGTGTCCCAGAAACTTCAGCTGCCTCTTCCTGATGTTAAGTATAAACCTCTTACTTGTTTCCATCCTCTCTAAGACTTAATCGTTGCTCAAACGTTCGGTCTATGATATCACTACAAATGTTAAATTCTCCAAGACTTATTTTCACATCATGTATTTCATTAATTCCAACTACTTCTTAATTAATATATCACAATTATTCCCAAAAGATAAATTTATTTCTAGTATTTTATATGGAAAGATAATTGATCGATTTTATTTTCCTTTTTAATTTCTTTGTAGCCTCCAGAAGACAATATTTTTTTTCATATCGAGAAAGAATTCATGACTTCAGAAACTGATGCCTTAATGTTTTATAAACGGCAACAAACGAATAGACCGTGTAATCTTTTAAGTCACTAAAAATTTATGGACGAAATAGAAGAATCTAAATGCTTTTAAAACTTCAATGACTAAAACGTAAAAATTCCTAATGTAAAGTGTTATTATTGTTGCAAATAACACAATATTGCTTTAAAGTTAGGAAGATCATTTTTAAATGACATGTTCTTCTTCCATTTTCCCACTTGCCAAAAACAGTTTGGAATTATAACAGACAAAAAAAAGAATACGAAAAAATAAGAAAAATAACATGGCTACTCTCGAGAGTCGATCAACAACAAACATTTTATTTCTTTTAGAAACAAATCATAAATCCTGTATAAAGATACAAGTCGAGAAATATGAAGAAATTTTGTTGAAATAGCAACATTGCAAAATATAGCAAAGAAAAAAGAATAACCAGGCTAGATTTGAGATTGCTTTTAAAATAATCTCCCTCTCTCCTTCACACTTTCTCAATATATATATATATATATATATATATATATATATATATATATATATATATATATATATATATATATATATATATATATATGTATATATATATATATATATATATATATATATATATATATATAGATAGATAGATAGATAGATAGATAGATAATGTGCCTGTGTGTGTTATGGTGATAGGTAAGCATTAAAAATTTTGAAGTGAGGTATATGCCAAGAGACGTACAAACATAAGAGTGTACAAAAAAGAAATCGTATTAGATATGTAAATTTATGGAAATACTGCCAGGATACAGGAAGTATACTTAGGAAAGCAAAATACTAAAAAAAAAAAAACGACAGCGTGAGATGAGTCGGTGGAAAGCAGTGAACAAAAAATAAATCAACTCTTTGTGCAGGAAGTTCAGTGAAAGAATAAAAAGAAAAATCAGATTTAAACATATATGATGTAATATATACATATATATATATATATATATATATATATATATATATATATATATATATATATATATATATATATATATATACACATATATATATATATAATTATAGTTATTTCTACAAGCTTAAGTAAGAAAAGTTTGTGTTATTTGAGTATATGTATGATAAAATATTCTTGTATATAATAGCACAAATATTCCTGTAACAACTATATATCTAAAAACGCATATGGATTTAACTATGTCGATTTATTTTGAATAAACTAATACATATATGAACGTATAAACATGAATGCACAAATTTAAATACTTTATGAAGGAGAGTGAAGCAATAATTTCGTAGTGTGAGAGTGTGATATGCAGAATTTAAATCTGAAATTTTAACTCTAGAATACTCCGTGTATGTGATGTTTCGAGAAATTAAATTTGCATGTTGAATTCGGATTCATAGCGAGGTCAGTGCATTAGCTTTCTAAAGAAAAATACCATTGAAATGCATGACCCTAATTGTGATTACCAGCTGTGATTAACAGCTGTACAGAATAGGTTTTCAAGCTTTGATTAAAAAATTCTGAATTTAAAACGTAGGTTTATTAATTGCCCCCCCAATCTCACGTACTACTGAAACGCCAGCAATGATATGTAGCAACGTTATTACAAAACATGCATAGAGAATGGATGAATTAAATGGATTGAAACTGAAGAATACAATAGAAAATGAACCATTCAAATCATTATTTCATGGTATTTTGATATAACTAATTAATTTTTTAAAAAGAGTTTTTAATTCAACATCATTTCCTATTACAGTAAACGTTTAAATAGATTACAGGATTACGAATGTTTATGTTTCGAATATGAAAATGAAGCTAACAGATATAGATTTGTAAAAGTCAGAAAGTGCTTTTTGCATTTCTTTCTTCTTCCTGAAATTTGGATTATTATCTCCCGTCAATAAATTACTAAAAGTTGTTTCCGTGATGGAAAATAGATACAGTTTCGATTCCTATAAGGAGACATATTTATATGCAGTAGTAATTCTCGATTTAGGTCAGTTTTTATTAAAATCATAGTTTAAGAAAATAAATAAAAATGTAAGGATTGCAGCTCAAACAAATGTACCTACTAAAATAAATACTATGGTAATATATATATATATATATATATATATACACACACACATATACATATATATATATATATATATATATATATATATATATATATATATATATATATATATATATATATAAGGTAACAAAAAGTTCCATCCGTTTGTTAAAGGAAAAAAGAAACGCTTCACAGTATGTGTAACTTATATTTAGTCTTCGAAGTAATCGCCATCGGCATCCAGCACCTACTATCAACGTGTCTCCGGCTGTTCAATGCCCTTGCGGTAGAACTCCGGGGGAGGGGTTGTTGACGCAAGGAAGTCAATGAGGGCTTTGCGCAAGTCTGCTTCATTGGTGAAGGATTTCCCACGAAGATGATTATCCAGGGAGTTGAAGAGGTGGTAATCGGATGGCGCAAGGTCAGGTGAATAAGGTGGATGGCACAAAGTCTCCCATCCAAGTTGCTGTATGATATCCCTGACCACTCGAACGACATGCGGCCTGGTGTCGTCATGGAAGAAAAACACACCTTTGCGATTCACCAGTGCTAGCTCCTTCTGGCGCAATGCCTGTTGGACACGTTTCAATTGCCGCGAGTATAGGTCTCCAGTGACCGTTTGGCTCGTTGGTAGCAGTTCATAATGAACCACTTGACGACCTGTCCACTAGACACGAAGCATAATCTTGCGTGAGTGCATAGGCGGCCTTGCGGTTTGAGGGACGGTATTCTGAGGAGACAACCAATGATTGGAACGCTTGGGAGTTTAGTACAGAATCAACTTTTCATCACTGGTAAGCGCTCGGTTGAATAAGGATGCGGTACGGTGGCGAGAAAGCAGCGATACGCAGGCTGCCACTCGTCCCTTGTGGACCTCCAACAGCATTGCGGAACCCACTTGTTCAGTTTGTACGTCTTACCTAGGCGGTGCAGGTGAAGTCTAACTGTTTCATCGGAAACGTTGAACTGTCTTGTAAGTTTACCACACGTTAGACTACTGTCCTCTTCAATGGCCGCCTTCAGGACTCCGTCATTCAAGTCCTGTGGTAGTCCACTGCGAGGTTCATTATGGAGAGACAAATCTCCCGGCTTGAATTTTTGAAACCAACGCCTTGCAGAACGTTCATCCACAGCACTATCCCCAAACTCTTGACATATGCTTTTTTTGCCTCCGCGTCTGGTATACGAGTTTATCGCTACATTGAATTTTTTCATGTAGCAAGGGCGGACTATCATTGTTGTTTGATTTATTAAAATTGTCATCTTTGATAATGGCTTATATATATAAGGAAAAACAGACCACTTTAAGGTACCGTTACAATAATTTATTTCACCAAAATCCTTTTTAAAGGACTCCGGATCATCAGGTAACACTTCCAACAACGAAATGAAAGGAAAAAAATGGGATTAGAAAATAATGGGTTGTGTAATTTTTGTAATTTAACAGTGAAGGTGATAGTTGTAGTTAACTAGACAAGGTAGAGTATAGGGAGGGTCTAATTGCATATTTCACTTAAGCATGCTTTATATTGGGGCAGGAGGAGTGACCGAACCTTGACCTATTTAGATGTTTAACTTAACGGAAATGATATATAGGAATGGGAGGGGAGTGAGGAGAAAAGAAAAGGAAAAATGGAAGAGACAGACGACAGTAATACAGATATATCCAAATGATTGTTACGGCAAAGAGAGAGGGGAAGAGTGAAGTGAATCGAAAGAGGCTGTAATTTTGTTTTAACAAAATTATGTAAAATATAGATTTCAATGCTTGATAGAAATTTAGATGTCTAAAAAATGATGAATGTTATCAATTTAAACATTTGATTTTTTAAGTAAATAGTTTAAGGACTTAATATAATTATTGTAATGGTACCTTAAAGTGGTCTGTTTTTTCATTAAATATTAGCTCTGTATTCACATTGAGCTCTCAGGATTTCATCCTCCTTGGAATTACCCATTCGGTTTACCAAGTTCTTCGTAACTTAACTTATATATATATATATATATATATATATATATATATATATATATATATATATATATGTATGTATGTATTGGAAATTTGCAAGTGGCTACAATTGCTTATATATAGGATGTTATAAGTAAATATTATATGTCATTAGGCGAAAATATGCATTAGCAAGCATTTCCTGTGAAATCCTAATGAATATCAAATTTATCGTCTTTCTCTGACTGAGTGCTATTGCCTTTAGGAATATGGATAAATTTTTATTGTCAGCACAGCATGATATGTTACTGTATATAAAGAGATCATATGCTCTGGTTGAGTTATTTCGGCTTCACTTATTGCTTTTGTCTTCCCATTTTGCCCTGTTTTCCACTATTTTTTCCTTTAATTTGATTCGAATATCCAAATTTTTATGGTATCAATAAAAAGAGTATTTTATTTCATTTATTTTTGTTTTTTGCATCAGTTTTTTCTGAGATATATTCACTGATATTTTTCATATTGCTGTTTCGTTCTTTTCCCTTTTTTATTCCAAATTTTCTTTCATGTTTTTTTACTTCCTCCCCAATTTTTCACACTGGCTTTCCTCCATCTTTAACATTCAATGGAGTTAACAATTTTTTTTTTTACATATTTCTCTCAAATATTCTATTTTGTTTTGTAGGTGTTCTGGTATACTTTACTCTTTTCATTTTCATTTTCATTTCCATATCGGCGAGCTAATTTTCTTCGATATTTTCAATTCTTTCTATCATTCTTTTACAATATTCTTCTATCACATGATTTTATTGCAAACTACAACACATGTTTTCCATATGTGTGTAATTCGAAGGCTCTATAGACTGTTTTTATTTAGAAATTTTATGGGTTTCTTAAAAGTAAATATATCAATGAATGGTTGTTCATTTAAATTAATTAGTAATCGTATTAAATGTTTCCTTCGAAATATAGCATTATACACCGTACAATATTATCGAATCCCTTCCCCAGCGGCATACACATATGTATATATATATATATATATATATATATATATATATATATATATATATATATATATATATATATATATATTCATTAACAAAGATTTAAGACCACTTAGAGTGACAGAAATAATTTCAACTCAGAAGTAATTTCAACACGATTTAAAATCTTTACCCTAACCCTAACCCCTAACCCTTAGTTCCGACACGAAATTAGATCCGAGTTGAAATTAGTACGGAGTTGAAACTAGTTCCGAATTTAAATTAATTCTGTACCCTGGCCACCTAGCTATAACCAAGTTATTTTTTTTCTATTACCTTCTATCATATGAGATTAAATGGTTCAATAGCTTTTTGTTATCGAATCAACACTTATTCACACATGAATTAGAGCCAAACGGTTTGTCATTGCCACAGTAGCAACCTTAGCGATAATATTTTGTAGTTAATTAAGTTTAGAATATAGGCAATCATTAATTCCAGCTACACGAACGGCGCACGTTGGAGTTCGACGCGATGATATATGTTCTGGTAGCGAAATTAGTGTAAAAATATAAAAGTATATTTCAATAAAAGAGCTATGAGTCTTCACATTTCAGTTGTTTAGCATATTTGAATTGCTATTTGTTTTTGAAAATTATCCCGCTTGAAGTTTGTCGTTACTCTCACAGCAGTTTGCTATACAGAGGTTTATTTCTTTGAATCTGACTGACACTGTCTATTCAAGATTCTCAATATAACCCTCATTTTTGTTTCGGTTTTACTTAAAGCTTACTATGACTAACACTTTCTGCTGCTCATACGCCCCCTCTGAAATATTTTCATCTCTGTTACTTCTGGTTTCTTTCTAATCTGTGAAGAAAATAGTCATTATTTACGGCGATACAAGTAGATTGTTATTACAATGCGAGTCAAAATTATTTCTTTGCTTCTAAGTAATTTTTTTCATTTTCTTAATAATTTGTTTAACTTTGAAAGTAATCATTCCCTATTCCAGTACGCATTCGTAACTTTTTTCTGCGTCTCTCAAAAAAAGATCGTCAGTACTTCTTTGTTTTTAAGAACCTAAAATCTTAACTATATAAGCATATTGGGCTGTTTCATTTGCTAGAGGGCAGAAATTTTTCTAATATGTTTTCTCGAATATTCAGACCGGTAGACGTAAATATACTATTTAATAATAAGCATGCACTCAAATATGACTATCCATTAGAAATAACGTTTAAACAAATGCATAAAGAATATATAGGATTTGGTCTATTGCAATTATGTTTCTCATAAATTGAATTCCCATCATATACGAGATACATGTTTAAACATTCTCAAATGAAAAGTTGTGTGTCGCACGAAACGCGAGATCGCGCATAACACGCTATTACATAGGAAATATATATATATATATATATATATATATATATATATATATATATATATATATATGTGTGTGTGTGTGTGTGTGTGTGTGTATGTATATATATATATATATATATATATATATAAAAAAAAGATTATGTAAGGGGTGACAAGTGTAAGGCTTTTTCCAAATACCTTTTAATAAAATCTATATTTATAACTCCGACGAATATTATACTTTTATTTTATAGTAAAAAATTATTTCGATAAGAAAAAATTATTTGTCTTTGGCTCAAGTAAAATTAAACGCAAAAATATTTACATTGTCTTTTATCATTAATTCTCACATTTTTTTCGAACAATTTGATTCCATATTCTTTTAGTAATCTACGCCTTCTTATTTTTTCTGAACTGCATTGTAAGAATTTTCAATTTTTATATTTATTTTATTCATTATACGTAACTTTAAATAGTAAAATATATATATATTACCAATATTTTTTACAATATATTACGAGTTCCTTAACAAAATATATCGAATTTTAAGATATATTGTGAAGAAAATTTCATATGGTGGAGATGTTAATTAAATTTCCCCTCATTCCATTTAATTTAAAATTTTTAAAAATATTAAGCCAGGATAGTGTAAGCTATCTAGAAACTCTGAAAAATGAAATACAATACTTTGCAAGAGTGTTTAAACATTACAGGGATACAATCTAACACTACCATACCGACGGTTCTTCCAAAAGCACAGATCCACTTGAAAGATTATTCAAGTCTTTTATGAAATCTCACAAATACAAATTTCTGGCTTTTAAAATTCAAGTGAAAACACAAAAGAAGCCATAAAATTAGGAATCCTGAAGATGGCTCATTCTATCCGCAAAAATCCGAACTGGCCTTTTATAATGGGACTTCCGGATTTATATATCACCTGCTGTTATGTCCATCTTGTCCAAGAATATCTGAGGCTTTCAATTAACACACATTAAAGTCCATTGTGACATTATCTTTTACTATTCTCATCTCTTCCTCCTCCTCTTACTTCACGATCATCATCATCATCATCATCTTCTTCTTCTTCTTCTTCTTCTTCTTCTTATTATTATTATTATTATTATTATTATTATTATTATTATTATTATTAGTAGCAGAAGTAGTAGAGGTAATAATATTAGTATTATATTACTGCTAAGTGGGTCCGACTAGACAGTGTTGTTCATGTATTTGTTTGTCTTCTTTTCTTGTCAGATGATGTCTCCTAGAATGAGTCAGTTTGCCATTTAATTTACAAATTCCTTTTCTTCTTTTTCAAATGCTTTTCCCATCCATCCATATATATATATATATATATATATATATATATATATATTAAATTAAATAGGTTAAAATTATCCATCATTTAATTTCGTAAACTATTTGGTAGTTGAATAATTCAGCGTTAATATTCAATTTTTGACTTCTATGTTGTTTTGTTTCCATTGATTGATTGCTTGATTGATTCGTTTTTTCCGGTTTATCAACACTTTGTAGGTTATTTAAAGCCAGAATAGTAGTTTTGATTGCAAGAAATTTTGGGAGGTAATAATAATTTATTTATACTGGTCTTAATAGTTAACCCATAGCTGGGGAGAGAAGAGGTGGATTCATACCTTTCCGAAGGGTATTTGCTCGTAAGTGAATATAACGAACCCAAGTGGAAATCGAAATCTGCTCCCCGATTAACAATTCTGAGTCATTATTCATTACACCACCCGCACGTCCATGCTTACACAACGTTGTATTCCTAAGCAGTCACCCATCTTGATATTGACCAGGATTGACGTTGCTTAACTTCAGTGATCAGGTGATTCAATGTGATATGGCTGTAAGCATTTTGTGTTCATCACTTGAGCAGCCATCGCGTGGCGTTTGCGTTTTTTAAATGTTTAAATATTGAAATGTGAATGCAATTCAAATACCTAGAAAGTGTGGGTTTCTTTTGTAGGGTAAATATGATTTATCGTTGAAATTACCGGATATGTTACATCTACTGCCTGTATATACGACATACATTTATTGAGTATTCGTTTTACGGCGATTCGTGAAAGGAAGAAGTTCGTTTACTGGGTTTTATAGCGTGTTGATTAATTATTAATATGCCTTCGAGGAATTTTATACTGAACATTTATTCTCAAGTAAATATACGAGAATAACCCATGTTATTTATAGTTACTCTCAGATTTCTTTTAGAATATGCTGATACATTATATATATATATATATATATATATATATATATATATATATATATATATATATATGAAAAAAATTGTACCTAAAAAATACACAATTATATGTCCTTTCACTAAACAATAATTACATTGATAATGTAGAACTAGTCAATATTTGTATCGATGTCACGTATTTAATATTATATTCTATCAAATTAAATTTAAGATATATCAGGGCATTTGTTAGGGACAGGGATCATTGCATATTTACCTGCGAGTATTAGAGGTTATAGACCAGATTAAATGCTATGATTCCAAATGTTCGTACGCCGCAGGATTAAATATATATATATATATATATATATATATATATATATATATATATAATAAAATGGACAATGTCCTGCAATTATTTTACGACAGTTTTATGCTTACACATTATTTTATAGATACAAATATTTAAGTAAATGCTCTGTTTATAATAAACAGTATTAGAAATTACTTACCAGCCTGAATGTCCGAGAAATTTTCATAGAAAATATTCGTCCTCCGACAGGAATCGTAACTGCATCCTGTACGGACCGTCATTTAGCTTGACGTGCCTTAACCGATTCGGCCATAGAGGAGCGTTCGTTTAGCAAGGTCAATTTTACTGTCTTTAAACTACAATCTTCCATGAATCTCTCGCGTACATTCATATCTGCTCAAAGCGTACCCAAATGTAAACAAATGATGTCACACATTATGAAATGGACAAAGTCCGACAATTATTTTAAGACATTTTTATGTTTATACATTCAAATAGATACAAATATATAAGTAAATGCTCTGTTTATAATAAACAGTATAAAACAACATTTACCGGCCTGAATGTATATATACCAGATTCATACATTATTCATATATATATATATATATATATATATATATATATATATATATATATATATATATATATATGCATTTATTATCGAGATATTCTAATATTTCAAAAACCGTCCAATCAATTCACACAAAATATTCACACAATATTGGCAACACTGACCTACGCAATCACTGAAATTTTCGTACTGATCTCCGCAATGTAAACAAACTGACGCCATATTTGTTATCAACACGGTGATTTGAGCGTGCCAAATTATTAGAAAAGTGTAGGAATTTTGTGAAAAGGATGGGCCGTAAAAGCAATTTAAGTGATGCTGAAAAGAAAACTATCACTTCAGAACTCTCAAAAGGTAAATATAACCTAGACATTTCTAAAATGATAGGGAGGTGTCATCAAACAGTGAAAAAGTTCACTGCCGAACCTACACAAGTAAGCAAAAGGGTAGATAAAGGCAAGCCGAGGGTCATTTCACGTCGTCTCATGTCACGTCTTAAACGAGAAGCCACGAAGAACCCTGGACTTACCAGTCAAGAGCTTTTCAGACGCATTTGGGATCCTACTGTGTCGAAAAGTACTCGGTGTCGGTATCTGAGGGAAATAGCAACAAAAGTCAAACCTGTATCGTTGACGAGAAATCACATTCAAAATCGATTGAAATGGGCCGAGGACAATATGAAGATTGACTTCACTAAAGTTTTGTTCACAGACGAAACTTGAGAAACACTTGATGGGCCAGAGAGATGATGCAATGGCTGGGAAATGAACGGACAGAATCGCCATCAGCGTTTGAGACGCAAACAAGGCTGTGGAGGCATAATGAAGTGGGTGGTATTATTGGAAAAACAGTAGTGGCCCCATGGAGAGTACCAGATTGCGTCAAAGTGACTGCTGATGCATACATAGCGTTTATGAAGGAGCATCTTGAACTGTGGATAAAAAGGCAAAGAGTTGCCTTCAGAAGGGTCATTGTTTTTTATGCAAGATAATGCTCCCTCGCATGCTGCTCACAAGACTACTGAATGTTTGAAACAATTAGGCTTCGATGGACCTCGAAAAATGAAGTGGTCAGCAAATTCTCCGGATTTGAACCCAATCGAAAACCTTTGGGGCATCATGAAGCGAAGACTGTACGCCAACGGACGACAATTCAGGAGCAACGCTGAGTTGTGGGAAGCAATTCTTGGCATATCTCGCGGCATTACAGCAGATGACATCCTATAATTAACAAATTCTATGGATCATCGACTTCTTCAAGTAATTTCAAAACAGGGAAAGCATATTCCCTATTAATTTGTTTAAAACTGTGCCTTTGGTTGTAATGCACCAGGTCTCTATATTCGGCCTTTCAAGAAGTGTGGATGTGTAGTGATTGCTACTATGTTTGCCACGCCTACATTTTCTCAACTGTGATTGATTAAATAATAAATACTAAGTATCACAGGGCAATTTACTGATCCCATTCCCCACACTGAATTTTTCTTACCGTTAATTCACAAACATGCTTATGTTGTAAAATCATCGATTGGTTAGTTTTTCATCCAATCAGATATTTTTCGTGTTCTTTCAAAATTTATCCCGCGTTCGTGCTGGTAATAATATAAGTTCGGCTTCATTCCCAAATTAAAGAGTAGAGTTGAAGACAGTAGAACTCAACTACTCACACGAGTCTACACAGACTATTCATTCTACTCACTCCGCAAGCACACACACAGACACGGAACTTGAATATGATTCACCATCAGTTCTTTGTGAACAAGCCAAGTTGTAACAGCTCTGTTAGTTATACAAAACACACAACTGAACTTACTGTATGTTCTTCTGAATACACATTCTATTTCAATACAGAACTTTGAACATTCTATTAAGAAAACTTGTTTAATTACAGTTTCTTATTCAACTAAAAAGATAAATGGAAACTACTTTTTTCTCCTTATTATTCACACGTTACAAAAATTGATTTGTATTTGTTGATTTTAATATATATTTTAGCGTTGAAACACAAATCGGTTTTCCATTGTTTTTCCTTGATTTAAAAAAAATGTATAAATGTTAAATGCTCTTCAACACGCAGCCACATTAATCATTACAACACAAACGCCATTTACATTGGTAACCCCAACGCTTAAGGAAAATAGCATTTACAGATGTTTCCTGAACAAAATCTTCATCACTATAATCAAATCTCATGTGGTAGTATCGGGCTGTCGGTTCCTAGGAACTGATCTGCATGACCCTCGAATTCGACGGGGGAGCCGAGTATATATACAAAGAGACAAGAACAAAAACAATTCTCAGCCGACGCATTTCGTCTTCTGCGGGACTTTATCAGGCAATGATAGAGTACCTCAGGAATATACATATTTCTACTGCAATATATAGTAGAATTATATTTGCAGCGATAGACAATATATTACGAAATTATCTCGATAATTTCCGAAATTTTACACGCGCATGCGCTCGCATACAAGAGAGAGAGAGAGAAAGAGAGAGAGAGAGAGAAAAAGAAAGATAGAGACGCACAAACACATTCCCATGCAGACACACTACGCACCCTCTCTCTCTCACAAAAACACACACACACACGCACACACACTCACGCAAAAACACGCACTCACACACGCATAGACGCATTTGTCTAATTTGTCATGGAGTGAGTTGATAATGCACAAGTTTGTCCTATAAAGAAAATGTTTTTCATCATACATAAAAGGTAAAAAACGTCTCTTTTCAATATTTCAGTGCAAATTTTTTTAATAAATTTAGCTTCGTCTTTAGCTATCTAATATTTTAAGAATCATCATTGCTTTATAAATAAATGCTATTAAACATTTGATAAACATCCACCGATGAAAGAGTGACCTAATATCAGCTTAGCATAATATGATACCTGTCTATTATATCATTAACATTCGAATGCTACCTATAAAATATGGAGTGTTTCATTTGTGAGTAAATAAACGACAAGATGAAATATTAGTAACAGTTTTATTAATGAAATCATTAATTTTATTTATTTTATATTTAATTGTCCAAAACTTGTAACAACAGTAGTTACGCGAGTAAAGGTGATATCTACTATGATCTTTGATGTAAATTTGCCGTGGAACATTTTGAAATTACTGAATTTGAATACTTTTTCACCTCTATAACTTACTTTCTATTTTTCGTATATCGTCCAGTTCGAACACATCTCCGGGTTTTTTAACAGGAGTAGAGTTTCATACGATGTCACTTTTTATGACTGGATTTCCAGTTCCTTCTAGAGTTTATTTCAACTCTATACTTATAATTTTTCTGCCTAAAATCTGTAATTTTATTTTATTTTGCTCAATGCGAATGGACAGGGTGGCCTCTCGTCATGTTTAAACTCGTTTCCGGTCTTTTGAACAGGAGTAGAATCATAACCCTTTTTTTGTTAGGATTTTGTTTCCAGTACCTTTTAAAAATCTTCTCATTCTCTTTTCATTCCTAGTAAAACATTTCCTCTTAATGACATCATCACATTGTTCAGACGGAATTGATTAAAAATAAAACGTATCTTTTACCCATAATTTATAGCAAAACTGATTATTATGAAATATTACTGCGTTAAGTGTTTTGTTTAGTAAAATTTCCCACTTAGGTTCATATAATCATTTTATATAATTTCTACATCTCTCACCAATGTATACCACTGGAACATGTTGCACTTTATTTTTTAAATTATTGCTTGCTTTTTAATGTTCTAATATGTTTTTGCTGATTCGGTCTGTTATAGATTTTTGATTTAGTTGTAGCAAATTTCAAAATAAATATTTGTTTTACCATAATTGATCAATTGTTTAAGACTAAATGATTTTATTCGATGATAAAAAATTAGCTAAGATCAATTAGAATCGTTCACTAATGTTATGTGAACATATAATTTGATCGTCAAAAAATACATGGAGATAATATTATGTTAATCTTTTGATAATTAAATTATCTTTCGGGGAACTGTTCTGTGTGTCGTTTCCCTTCAGCACGTTGAGGGTCTATGTCGTTACACGACTTCCTGTTTTTATATCTTTAGGTAAAGGCATTTTTTTCTTTTCTATCTTTTGCTATCTCTTCTAATCCAACCATTTACACAGTCAGTTATGGGTTCATTTCGTCTCTTCGATTTCCTTCAAGGTCATGTGAGTATCAAGTTTTGTAAGCCGTCTTTCGACATTATATTCTATGTAAATTTCAACTGACTTTTACTGATACTAAATACAAGTGTTCTTCTTATCTCCATTTTCCGGAAAACTTTTTCGTTGCTCACATGTTCAGTCCAACAACCTTCTATATAAACACAGTTGACACATCTGGTTTACCGTTATAGAATAAATAAACCTTTCGATTATAGCATATCACAGATAAATTATAAACAAGAAAGCAGTTATACCCCTAATGTCGGAGATCAGTGCCAATTTTAATGTATAAATGAGAATGTATAAGAAAGTAAATTACTTGCCATTTTAAAGATTTAATGCACATCGGCCTGCCTATACGTCTCAGTGCGTCCAGTGAACGCAAGCGCATATCTGCAGGGCCAATATACCCAATCTGTGTGCATATACTTTAGCAAAATCAACTGTTGACTTCATCAATTCACAGTTAAAGTCGCTATACGTCAATTTCTGAGGAGGCGTTATTAAGTCTAAAGTTGACTAAAACGAAAGATGAAAATGAAATTCAAAGGTTAGGTCCAAAGCGGTCGACCTACCCGCAGGTAGAAGGCCTATTTTATTGTCCTTCTTACACTTAAGTGAACCTCAGAGCAAATTCGGTTGAAGTGAAGAATAAAGAGAAATAACAAGGCCGTTAAGAGAGACTAGGAGAAAGAGAGAGGTTTGAAAGAAAGTAAAAGAGAGGAGGAGAGAAAGAGAGTAGTGAGAAAGAGAGGTAGGGAGGAGAGACAGAGAGAGGGGGAGAGAAAGAGAGAGATAGAGAGAGAAAGAGTGACAGAGGAAAGAGAGGTGAAACTAGACAGCGTTTAACGTGAGGAGGCGCACAAGAATTAATAGTCTAGGGAGATGGAGGGTGGCTTTGATCTCAGGCAATATGACCTCTCACCTTTTACGCACAAATTGACGCATTTTTCCATTACCGGTTCTTATACACGCAACCTATAAGGGTTTAGACGTACATGTTCACCGTGATTTAGACAAACATAGAGACACATGCATATATATATATATATATATATATATATATATATATATATATATATATATATATATATAAGCACATAGAGATAGAGGGCGAAGACTGAGAGAAGTGCATCGATTTCATTTGACAAAACACAGAGAGAGAGAGTGAGAGAGAGGTATACACACACACACAACACACACACAAAACACACACACATATATATATATATATATATATATATATATATATATATATATATATATATATATATATATATATATATAGATAGATAGATAGATAGACACAGACAGACCGATATAGAGAAATATATATATATATATATATATATATATATATATATATATATATATTCTCTCTCTCTCTCTCTCTCTCTCTCTCTCTCTATATATATATATATATATATATATATATATATATGTCTGCCTGTGTCTATATATCTATCTATATAATATCTATCTATCTATATATATATCTATCTATATATCTATCTATATATATATATATATATATATATATATATATATATATATATATATATATATATATAATATAAAATGAGAGAGATAAAGATTGCTAAATAGATGCATGTTTGTGGCTAGTCACATTTCCCATTTTATATATTCTACAAATAAACATATGTAGATATGAGTATGTGTGTATATACATGTTTGTGTATACATGTGCATATGGTAGTAAATATATGCTTCTGTACTTATGTATGTATATTTGTTTTCCATGTCATTTCCAATTTGTCTTTTAAATTTAAAACATTGTCCACATTCGTTTTATTTTATTAAATTATTAGTATTATTGTATACAACAAAAATGCATCAAACAAGGAATACTGCTTAAATCCAGAAATATATACATATATGTGTGTGTATGTGTGTATATGTAGGTTAATCGATACACACATTTGTGGAAGTCGTTTCAGCTCTTCAATTATTTTGTTACACGTTTCTATGGAAATGTACGTTTCAAGATAGTCAACATGGCGTTACAGTGAGTCTATTCCGTGTGCATTATTAGATACTTGGATATATACAGCAATAAAATGGCCAACTAAATTCAGCCTTCCATGAATGACAAACTCATCTAGCATGTCATTGTTCAGTATATTGTTGCCAGTCATAGCACTAACTCTTCAAGTCACTTGATGTAAACTTCATTGTTGAGTTTGAGGCTCTCTCTCTTTCGGCAGTTCATTTTTTATCAGAACAATCATAGTTTTCCGAGTTGCCGTAAGTTTGGAATCACCATGAGACATGTAACCCTTTCCGTATCGGCTGCACTGTACTCAGATTGACATCCAAACGTACTGAACTGTCTGTTTTAGAGCAAGCAGTACAGCATTTTTTTTTCAAATTTCTAGCCGAGTGAATTGCATCATTGTGATATTTTTTGACAGACGGTGCCCAAATAACCCTGCTATATTGTACGATCGAAAAACCAAAAGCAAGCAACGCGCATGCGCAAAATTATAAATATAAAATGGCGACAATTTACCTTTCACACCATGTATATACAAGGTGTATGAAAATTACTGTTATAAACTTTAAGGCGTGTTACTCACACCAAAGCAAAGACAAACGTTTATATAAAGATATCTTCGCAAGACCTGCGTTTTCGATTTATTAAATTTAGAGTTTACAGTAGTCACAGTTAAATTTAAGATGCAATCCCAAAAATACTTGGTGAAGCGTCACTGCTTTAATAATGTCTGATGCATAAGCAGATTGTTTTCAGTTGGCCCATAGACGCAAATCCAAAGGATTGAAATCGTGGACCGTGAAGGATATGGAAACATTCGTCTTCAAACCTCTCCGCCTTTCATGGTAGATATCAGCCAACGCATCGCAAACAATATGACTAAAATGTTCTATATTCCCTTCATGCGTTTTTGTACTAGAAGGGGTACACCTTGTAGCAGATCTGAAATCCCTGTACGACATGCTGTGTAAATATATGGACCTACCAGACAGTCACCTACAATTCCAGCCCTGCTGGTGTTTTGCCTGAATTTTATGATGGGGATTCCGATTCATTCACAATTATTAGTCGCGTAAATTTGTTATTCCATGTCTTTGAAATGTTGCTTCATCCGTAAACAAGACTGAAGAGAGAAACAACGAATCGGCAATTTGTGCCATAAACCTTCGGCAAAATTTCTCACTTGGTGAGTGATCAGAGGATGAAAGACACTGCATGCGTTGCAAATGATACGGACACAGGGGCTTCTAGCTTCGCGGTCAGATATACTAGTGAATCTTGGTTTTCCCCGATGCATAGTTTATATTTCCACACAGAACCACGAAAATCTACAGCAGCAAAAGTTGGATGACTCGGCTGCTTTCGTTCTTGGAACGCAATCTGATGCTGCAGTGCATACTCGCGTCCATTACCATTGGCACGGCCGTTTGTCAAAATCATATCTGTCTGCCCACGATATGAATATCCGGCCATTTTTGGATACCGACTAACCAAAAAAGTACACGAAGTACAAATGTAACCTAATCGAGATGAAAACACATTGCAATGTACCGTAAACTCTCCTTAAAATTAATAACTCAAAATCGAAGGATTTGCGGACATATGTTTTAGGAACATTTCTCCATGTTTTGGTGTGCGCAATCCGCACCAAAATTTGTACTTTGGAAAAAAAATCTAAAATTTTCAGCATCCTCCATTCGTGCGTGTCACTCTACCAAGAGAAAAAATAGCCCTATGAAGTCCTGAAGGACGAAACGCTTCACAAGTAAAATTTATTTCACTTTGTCATGAAATTTTCCCAAATATATATATATATATATATATATATATATATATATATATAGGCAATGCAAAACTCTTCAGTAAGGTGAATTGGAGCCCACTGACTGATTGGCGTTTGTTTATATTCGCAAAAACAATACGCTAGGTTTAGATGTTTCTCTCTACCGTGTGAAGATTACCTAGTGGTGGAAATTCTGACAACGAATCGGCCAGGTTTTGGTCTTGGCTTGAGGCATTCAGATATCTAGTCGCACTGAAGAGTTGTGATACACCGAAACAGTATTTTCTGCGAATATATATATATATATATATATATATATATAATGAATTCTCCCGTCGTTTTCGACCTATGATTGTCTTTTAGTTCAGTTTTTATGTTTATACTTCGTATATATATTGAGGACAATATAAAGCGACGACCAACGCTATTCATATTCAGCTCAATTTTTTTTCACGGTATGTGTTTGCGTTTTCGCTTGAGGATATGTGTATATATATATATATATATATATATATATATATATATATATATATATATATAAAGTAACAGAAATCTTGGTAATACGTATGGATAATTCCAAAAAGGATGAAATTCTGAGAGCTCAATGTTAATTCAGAGCGAATAATTTAATCTAAAGAAATACAGACCACTTTAAGGGTCCGTTGTAATAATTTATTTCACCAGATAATTTTATCCTTCTCTGGGTCATCAGACTTCAGTTTCAAAGGGTGAAACGATAAATGAAATTAAAATTAATACTTTTGACGAGCAGTATTAAACTTATATAAGTTCACAGAGAGGGTGGTAAGGGATGGTATGAGAGAAATGGTCGAGTTTAGAGAGGGAAGGGAGAGTTTTAAAATTTAAATGTAGCCTTAAAATGGTCTGTTTTTTCTCTATAAATTATACATATATATATATATATATATATATATATATATATATATATATGCTTGTCTGTAGTGCATTATGCGCAACAAAGTCTTATATCGACGGTTTTTTGTTGTGCGGTAAGGAGTCTGTTTCATATTAGTCCAGAGAATGAGGTTATTTGTTAACTTTCTATGTATTCTTTATTATTCAATGTTTATTCATTTGACGTTGATTATAATTATTGCATTTATTGGAATTTTTGGATACCCTGTAGTACTAGTGAGCTAGCCAAAATGAGCTGACTCATTTTATAGTTCAACGATAGAAGGGTTAACCAATTAAAGGCTCAAAATATACAATGCGACGTGTATAAAGGCAGCCATTTTGTTTTTTCTTCAAAAAATATCTTCACTGCCAACCTCTGGCATCGAAGACCTGAAGAATTATTGAGTAGCTGCTACTAGTGATGTTGGCGTTGTTCCATTGAACGCATTACGTACAGCACTGGATTCTCTATTCAAAGACTACGGCAAACATGGTCAACAGCATTTACATATGTCCATGTGTTTCTTAGTAGATTGTTTACTTTTATTATTTATTTCATTTGTTTATTCATTTATTCATATTATTTTCTGTAGTTGTTTTGATTTTCAGCAACATTTGCATACACCGCCCAATCGTTAGCAAAAAGGAACAGGAATTAAAACATCCAGTTGCTTCAAACTACTGTACAACAGAATGTATAAACAAACGTAGGAAGATATTAATTAAACTCATACACAAACTCTCCTCACCCCCAATCAAGCACCTTCCACAATTTATTCAACTAAAACGCAGCAATGCAGCAGTGGCAAACGTATAAAAATAGATGAGCGAATACGAACAGGCATGGCCTAAAGATTGCGCTGAAGCATAAAGCAAGGTTGCCGCCAGGTGGTGAACTCAGTGTCCACTTTTATATTTAAACTCCCTCTTACTCTGATAATGAGCATAAATATAACATACCTTAAAAGTATATTTTTTATAATTTTTAAATATCACAAGAACATAACTACAATCTTATTTTGTTTAGTTCCAGGGTAAACCAAATATCTAATTTACAAGTCCTCATAATGTAAATTTTACTCCTTCTTCCCTTCTCTCTTACAGCAACATCGCTCAGTAACTGTGAGCCATCCTTGCACTTTGTATTTGGTGAATTAACAGAATTAGAAAAAAACATATCGCAGACTTAAAATTAAAGTATATACTGAGCATAGAAATATTTACACATTCTGAAAATTTGACCCACATCGATTGGTAATACCAATTTCATTGTGTAAAAATTGACTTGCATAATAATTTCTGACATAGTGCATAACATTCACTTCTTGACATTATAGATAATATTTTTAAAATATGAAAAAAAATCATCAAAACATTTTCTCTGGCAGAGATCAATAGATGTTTCGAAATCTATCAAAAGAAGAGAAAAAGTAGAAACAGCAAGTAATGCGCCATGGCTCCAGCATATCTACTGACCAGCTTTTAGACTGAAGCGTACGACTTACAACGACATCCTGCTTCGTGAGTCGATCAGCTTCAATCTATATACTGTCGAAAGGTCATCCGTCTCTGAGTTCCAGATGCTCGAACGCACTTGAAAACAGGTAGATATTCGACTGGTTTGCTTAAAAGTTAGCGGTTCAATCAAGAAACATGTCTTCTATTGCATTTTTATCACATATATATATATATATATATATGTGTGTGTCTGTGTGAGTGTGTGTGTGTGTGTGTGTGTGTGTGTGTGTGTGTGTATTTAGACAGCAAATTGTCTTTTAGGCATGTCTGATTAAATAAATTACAAACATTATGTCTACTGTTTTAACTAATCTTTCATTTTCACGAATTTTTTTTGCGTGTGAAAATCAAATCCTTTCATTTGATTGCAATACACGGAATATTTTGCTAAAAAATAAACGACATATTGTTTGTATTTAATCAAATCCTGCATCATTTGATTTATATATATATATATATGAACGGAAAATATTTTTAAAATATCTTAGTAAAATATCTAGGGTTAGTTTTTGAACTAAAAAATTTTCATATCTATTGCTTTTTATTTAATATTCATCATATATATATATATATATATATATATATATATATATATATATATATATATATATATATATATATATATAAATATAAATGAATAAAAATATTATATGATTACTTAACGTTATAAATATCAATTTTATTCCGACATCGATATATCTTAGTAAAATTGGGTTTATCTAGTCTTCAGGTGTAGTGTTTTGAACTGTATTTCCAGTTTTTTGAATTTTTTCACTTTCTTCGAAAAAGAGTATATCCATCTGCTTTTGTACTCCGTTTTATACGTGCATATTCAAAAATTTAACATTCTTTTAAACGCGCATATTTAAGAAGGGAATCTATATATATATATATATATATATATATATATATATATATATATCATCAAACAAATATATGTGTGTGTGTGTGTGTGTGTGTGTGTGTGTGCGAAAAACAGTGTATATAAATATAAATGAATATATATATATGTATCATTATTTATATATTATATGCTCGGTACTTATTAGAAAAAAAAACTCAATATCAAAAGCCATAGAAAAAAATGACAACCTAAAAATATTTGGTTGGATAGAACATGTCCACTGAGGAAATTGAGGGTTTTACAAACAGCAACACTTTACATCGCCATCGATCGTCAGGACAATCACATTTCATTCAACAACAGGAAATATTCGAAAAGACAATAATTTTAATCTCAAATATAGGCATGAGAAAAAGCCCCTGCCTAAACAACATTACCCTATTATCGAAAGAACAATTCAGAGATAATCTCCAAACGAGAACAAGTACCTATTATCCGAATTCATACCAAACGACACAGACAAACCACCAACAATCACAATTTAATTTCAAGATACCATCAAAATAATTGCATCTATCATTATTATTATTGCACCACCATTAGTAATCACTTTTACTACAATACCTTTGAACTAACAATATTATCATTAACACCAACGCACAGCACCATCACTTACACATCACACCCACTATTAACATATAAATCCACTACAATCTTTATTACTCCCCCAGCATATTTAATACCTTAAAACAATATGATCAGATATGATTTCCATATGTAACCATAAGAATAAACACCTATTACCAGGCAGCTTTAATATAATAACAATAATAATTTTGTAATTAAAAATTATAGCAATCTTCAACTACCATTAATTTTACGCAGAATACCTATTATCAGGATTTATACCAAAATAAATTAATACGTATAACAAAATAAAACAAAAATGAAGTAGGACACCAACAACCACTTTTTAGTTCAAGCTACCACCACTATAACTACATTCATGGTTTTATCATTCTCCCACCACCGTTACTAATCATTTCTACCAATTTACAATTTCTACCAATTTACAATAACTATTAGCTAAGTATCATTGTCTCCAATCGCTTGAAACATTACTATCACATCATATCATATAGACCCGTTATTAAATTGAACTACCCTCTCACCCAGCACATTGAATATTAAACTAAACATCACCATATAAATTAACCAATAAGGATTACAAATTTCTACCTGTTACATATACACAGTCACCAAAAACAAACAAATAACCAGCTTTAAATATGACAAATAAACCCCCAATTTTTTTTTAAATTTAAAAATATATATAAATAATAATAATTTTACCTATCATAATTTTACACAAAACCCCACACACGTATATACATACATGCGAGGAAATATTTTCAGCGGAAAAATACATAATATGACATGTATACATTCACGAGACATTAACGAGACATTTCCGCCATACTTCCAATGTTTAAATTTCAACATTTCGGCATATAAATGCGTATGTATAGACATAACACCACCCGTATACATACGTGTCATAGCCGAAACTGCCCACATATGCTTATATATGTATGAGTCCCGACTGACGACCAAGTATGTATATGTGTCTGCATACATCGATGTTTGCGTTCGTACGATGAATGACAAAACGACGAAATTTCCCCCACCACTTCCACAATAACACCAATACACGCAATCTACATAAACCCCAATTTTTAAAAACATTAATCAGTTTTTCTGACGATCGCTAAAGCGTGAAACCCAGGGTCACAAACTCATATCTATCCAACCATATATATATATATATATATATATATATATATATATATATATTGTTCACCCGCCCACATACATATAATGCTTATTGATAAATTCCTTTAAAAAACGCACGCAGGCAGACACACGCACAAACGCACACGCACAAACGCACACGCACAAACGCACACGCACTGATATATACACAAACATGCACGCTTGCACACACACACTGATATATACACAAACATACACGCATGCACAGACATTGATATATACACAAACATGCACGCATGCACACATTCACATATGCCAACACGCCTGCCGACACAGTGGCGAATGGCTGTGTTATGTGTGAGTATAATCTTATAGGATGAAGATTGCGTTAAGTCAAGACAAACAGTAGTTGGTCGGTTGTGGCGTCGGCGTTCACTTTTATATTTACATATTCCCTATCTCTGATAATGGACACTTTTAATCATAATTATAGCGTAGTTTAAAACTATTTTAACACACACACATATATGTATATATATATACACACATTGGGGAGTTTTTTTTTCTTTGTAACTTTATATATATAAATGTAACTCTGGATTATAAATGTGTGGCTGTGTAAATGTACGTTCGTATTTTTTCCCCGTTACTTCACCCAATACAAGTTCACTCAAGGTCGACGGTTAAGGATGGAGAAGAATAAAGGAATGCATATTATGCGAACGTTTAGCATAGATATTGGTTGATCCTAGACATAAAAACCCGAGATTGAAGTTTTCAATGAAGCATCTTCTCCTGAATTAGTTCCACAAAGGAATTATTTTCTGTGTGAGACGGAGTGGCTTTGTGGAACTTGCTCCTTATCAAAGGAACACCGTGAAAATGGCATGAGGAGTCGTAGCTATGAGATGTGTGTTGTTGGATGTAAGTAATATCAACAATATTCGTTGATCCTGACCTAGAGTCTTGGCATCAATCATTTTCTCACCGGCGTAAGATCTTCCCCGCGACTTTTCTGTAAATACTTTAAACGTTCGGATGAAGAATTCGCTATGGAACCAAGTCATTATGAATTTAAGCCCAACACTAGATTGGCGGCAAGCTCTCATCAATTCAAAGTTGATCTGCCTGGATATAACCGTACTTTCTATGCCTGCAGTTTTTTTTCTCCCACTTCTCGCTTGTGGGACTTTCCCCCGGTCCCATGCTTTCCAGCTAACTATGATCTTCAAAACTTTAAATGCAATGTCAATGGTTATCTATTTGTTATTGATTACTCTTCTGTTGTTATCGCTTTTATTTCTATTTCTTTATTTTTATGATTATTTCACACTCAGTAACCCTTGTATTTTAATGTAATTATTGTCTTGCATTGGGTGATTTGATTAAAAAATAATCGTCTGAACATATGTCATACTAATAGGCACAGAAAAGTGAGAAGATAACAATGTAATGTATACGCTTTTTATTTGCATTGGGAAATAATTGTTTCAGGATGTGTTTATATACTCGCAGCCGTGTATACTTGTGAATATATCACTGATATTATGACATTTTTTAAAATGTATTTACAGTACGATAAGGATTATTTTACACTGTTGTCCTCATCTTTGCTTTCGAAACGTTCCGGGAGTTGTGCTCTTCCTCGGGTGCATATTTACCTGGGTAACGTACAGTGAATCCTGAACTGAACACTTTATTTTATCTACGGGGGATAGGAAGTACTCGTTCTACTGCTCATGTCTAGGAATGTCGTCTAGTTATTATTTTATTAATATTGCTTAGTTATTGGTGGCAAGTTTCCGCTGAGTCCAAGTACACTTTGAACTCAGAACTTTTATGTCATCAGATTCATTCCACTGGGCCATTGCTGAAGCCTGAGAAGTAATCTGGCTCTCTGTCACGGTTTGGTTGGTGCTGTGCAGCTGTTGAACACATACTATCATTTCTCTTTCTTCGTGTTTTCACAACTATCGACACTTTGCGGATTTTTCTCTCCATCAAATTTCATTTAAAAACCTTCCGTAAAACCGTAGTGTGTTTTTCAGGAACTTTCCAAATTTAATTAGTACTGGGTCGCATAACCAGGCCGATTTTTTCAAAAGTCCCCTCCATGAAAAACCAACCATGGTCGTATAGCCAGAAAGCTAAAGTTCTAACACATTGCTCACTCGCCCATGTTACAATCGATTTTCATCGATTACCACTCTCATACACCACTCACCCAAATGCAAGTAAGTCTTGTGTCTTTTCATTCCAGAAACACCAGCCCATATTGTGTTCTGTTGTTAATATAAACAGCGATATTGTATTAACGTCTGTCTTGCTAGACCTGTCGCTTAGCTTACACCAAATGGTACTTACCAGTACACACTAATTTACATACTGATCAGACAAAATGTAACTTAACTTAGGTGATCGGAATCCCAAGCCTGTCGGTATCATCTGTCAACTGGAACTTTCCAGTGCTCATCCGTCTATATATTGACCTGACCAACGTTGCTTAACTTTCGTGATCAGTCGAAGATCGGTATTGCAACTTAGTATGACCTATATTCGAATCTAAGCGCATCGAGACTTTGTATCGGATAGTAGTATAAAAACACAAAAAAACAAAAAAAATCTGGGGACACATGTTTCATGATTAAAGTGGCGGTATTTCAGCACTCATTGAAGAACGTGTAATTAACCTCAGTCAATTACTTTCCACAATAGCCTCGATGTGAAAATTGTATACATGTACACAGACGCCATCACTAACATCTCTATTACTATTTTCGTTCTAGAAAGCAATTATAAAATCGTTACTCATAGAAACCGCAACAGTAATGATCTAGCAGGAAATTAAACGCGTTCTAATAAAAAATGTATAAGAATGATAATGAAAGACCTGGGCATCAACTACCCTCGCCCCACGAGACGCAACAGATGACTCGTTAAAAAAAAACAACAATCATTACATATAAGTAAAAGAGTAAATGCAACAGAATGGCCTATAAAATCTCCACAATCAATTCTTCTGGGTAAGGGAGATGTGCGGGAAATAAGAATTTATCGAATTTTAAGCAAAAGTTTAGTATTCAAACAAACAAAATAACGTTCCAGATAAAAAAAAAACAAAAAAAAAAAAAACAAAGAAAATCCCATTTAATTTTAATTCTTGAAAATTTTGAAAGGGAGTTAACTCTGTAAATGAGAAACCGTTAACTAGTAAACGGTTATTTGCAAATAATGTGTTCGTTCCAGTTTAGCTTGAAATGAACCGCAGAGGGAAATGCTCATAATTTTGAACACAAGTCCATATTCGTTTTCTCAACATTTAAACAATATATTACTGAAGAGTCACGTAAAATCCCTCCACCTATATGACAGTGAATACTGCACAAGAACAGCACAAATGTAGAAGTGACTTGAAATAACAAGATTTTATTTGTAAAGAAGGACACTAAGAATGTATATGGATTGAACATATGAGCAACGTCGAAGTTTTTGAGAAAATGGAAACTAAAATGGCACATAAGTAACATCAGAAAGAGAGATTTTAAATTTCTAGGGGACATAATAATGAAAGATGGCTTGGAAAATTTGGCACTCTTTGTTATCAAAGCATTTTAAAAAATCGAGATTTCAGTCATTCATTTAGAATTACTAGCATAATAAAATTACACTTGATATTACGAATTACACAAAATTATTTGTAATTTAAATAGTTTTAAATATTTGACTATTTCGGCACCAATCTTACGTGTACTTTTTACAGTATGGTTCATCCTATGCAAGGTCCGGGGCCACTCGAGTTAGAAGGCTTCGATAAGGGGTAATTCAAACGGATAGGAGGGGAAGATATAGGTTGACTATAGACTTAAACAGGTTAAGATTGTAGTTGTCGCCTCTAAGTGTTGATTTCAATGTTCACTTACATATATATATATATATATATATATATATATATATATATATATATAAGTTGTTTAACTTTTATTAAAGCTTCGTCATCAAGTAATGAGATATAAATGCTAGTATTTTTCTTTTGTGTTGTTTGTTTTTAATTGCGCGTTCATCTTGTTAAACAAACGTTAGTATAATTGTTGACGTCCCGAATACAATGAGAGACAGTTCGTCCAGTTGAAGTTTCAAGAAAAACTCCAAATATTGCTTTATGGATGTAAGTGAATAATAATTTTAGTTTGTCTATGCGGGATTCAGATGATAATGTATATTCGTAAGTTTGTTTGTGTGTGTATGCCTATGAGTAATGATATTTGATGGTTTTTCACATGGTGCAACAACGCAAAAGTAAAAATACCATTTCTTTATTTTTCTCCACAACTCATTCTCTGATGAAGCTTTAATAAAATTGAAACATGTTAGATTGATTCCTGTAACAATTCCTATATGTTCATTATTGTATCACATCACTCACACACACACACACACACGCACGCACACACACACAAATATATATATATATATATATATATATATATATATATATATATATATATATATACTCAACTCTCCTGTCGAATTCGTCGTATGAGGCTCAAGCAGATCAGCTTCTAGGGAACCGACAGCCCGGCAACAGCACATGATATTTGATTATAATGGTGAAGGTTTCCTGAAGGACCGTCCACACCTTTTGAAGGGCCGGATACAGAGACCTGGTGTCCTACGTGTTACAAGCTCTCCAAACGACCCTCCGCAGGTTTTGAATTCAGAGTTGTCCTTCTCCTTGACCAGTTGCCGTCCAAGGCTATAGAACACAGTCTGTCCTGCTATTTATTTACCATAGCTGGAGGGAGAAGAAGAGGATTCACATGTAAGTGAATGTAATGGATTCGACTGGAATTCGAACTCGGCTCTCCGATTCCTCAATCCAAGCCGCTATCCATTACTCTGTTTTTTTTTTTTTGTATGTGTATGTGCGTTTGTGTGTGCACGAAAATGTGTTCAACCGACTCATGGTCACAAAAACAGTAAATCTCTTGAGAATTGATCTCATTATATCAGTCAATGTCTTACAGAGATTAGCTCGTTAAGCATTACTCTCAACTTTCTATTCATCACGAAACTCAGCTTTCAGTATATATCGAAAGGTAGATTTACAATCAAAGTAGCTGTGTGCATGATAAAATCCTTTCATCATTATTCAAGAAGGTAATTACAGAAATGACGCTAGTAATTATAGTCTAGGCAACGAGTGCCTATGCCTCGCATGTGTGACTAGAAATAAAATAAACAAAAATGACACCTAAATCGCATAATCAATAAGACAATAACAAGCACTACAATAATATAAACAAAGCAAAGCGAACAAAGACGATAATGGCGACTATATTAATGGCACAAAAGACGATTGGCTTCTAGGACGAAGATATTTTTTCGGTTAATGTTGTGAGCGCTTTGTAATGAATATTTGTTTTGCCATTAAAATTTCCTGGACAAATATGGCGAGATGTCAAGCAAAAGGTTGCGTCAGGATTATTTAGTGTTAATAATCATTTGTTGGCAGGTGGACGACAATGCCACGTCATTGTTTTGTGTCATTTTTTTGAATACGTCAAACTCGATTTCGTTTGAAGCAAAGCATAATCCAACACTCGGATGCTACGTGACAACAATACGACGTAGGAGAACATGGGGAAAAGTTCCCGGCCTAACTAAGAACCCCCACCCTCCCTGCTTCAGAGGAATCTGGTGTTTGGTGATTTGGGCAAATATTTATATTGTGATTTTCTTTTTCTTTTGAATAAAAATTATCTTTCAGAGCAATCTATTTTTGTTTGTGTATAAACGAAGATTCAGACAGACACATACACATGCACGTAGGCACACACGCACATCCCGCTACCAGGTCGATGCTTGGACTTAAGGTAAGCCGTACATTCACTTGTTATCATGAGGAAAAAGGGGACAAACACTTGCTGCTTTGTGTGAGTATAATTTCGCTCTACCGAAAACTCATTTTCATTTTTCTCTATTTTTTAATTCTTTATTTTTTAATCTTTAAATTTTATTTTATTCTATTTTATTTTTTTCTCCCCCTACTCGTCAGTGTGTTTGACCATAGTAACACATTTTGTCCTAATCATTCTAACATATTTGATGGTTTAGTTAGAAATCCCGGTTCGAAAGAAAAATCAAAAAAAAAAAAAAAAAAAAAATGAAAATTGAATGTTTTTGACTAGATGCGATTGTCTCTCGTCAGTATTCTCATGATCTAGTTGGCCGAATCTTCTTGCTTGATAAAATGTCTGAACTTGGAATTGTTTTCACAGTTTCTTTCTCCCTTTTGTTCTTAATTTTATTGAAAGCATGTTTTCCAAGCCCACTATTGGATGAGGGTGGAGGATTGGTCGTTGGTCCCCATCCCCCGCCACCAGGTCGATGCTTGGACTTAAGGTAAGCCCTACATTCACATGTAATCATGAGGAAGAAAGCGGACAAACACTCGCTGCCACGTATGTTGGGGCATTTATTATGACATAGCAATAAATCCGGATTTCTTCAATTTCTTTTTAGAATAGACAATGGGACTTAAGTTAAAAGTTAATGTTACGAAAGGGTAAAATCCAAGTGTCAGCCAGGACTCTTTGCCAATTACCTCCTCCTTTTACCCTTCCCTCTGTTTTTGTCGTTTTTGTGTGTTATATGTAATAGGAGTAGGTAGGCTTTCCTAACGCCCGGTCAACACTCCTCCCCCTTCTCATTGACATGAGTAGAGGCTTACGCCTTGTTTCTTGTTTAGGAAGGGGTTCCCGGTACTCTCATTCCGGCCTCTGTATTAGTGCAGCTCTGTTTCTCCCGTGATGTGCACAGTTTGTGACATCACCTCTTCATTCTGAGGGTAAACGGTTGACAGTTCTCTGGTTGCTGTTTCCGACTGGTAGTTAGCAGCCCTAACTCTTGCGTAGCGTCTTGAGCTGTCGCTCTGATCAACACTTGTATAATACGGGGGTGTTTGTAGTGCCATGTCGCGCATGGAAAGGTGTCCCTGCAGTCACCTCCGCTGGGCAACCCTGAGTCCACATTATGATGCAGGTTGTGCCAACTCCTTTTTGCCCACGTCACAGTCGATAACTGTCTGCTTCTTTTACTTCGGGGCTTTTCATATTCCAACCAAAATTCCACATGACTTACAAAGACAGAAAAAGTAAACCTAAACCCGCCGCTCAAAAATCACCTAAACCCCTCAACATTTCGTTCTCCAACATCCGTGGCATTAGAACAAACTTCTGCGGTATGGAATCTGTCCTCACTGCAAACTGCCTGGTATACTGGCTCTCTGTGAGACCAACCTTGTTCCGTCTATCACCTCCTCTGATCTCTCGTTCCCAGGCTACCTTCCTCTCCTCAGAAAAGACTCTCTAACCCACATGCACGGCCTTGGTGTCTACGTCAAGGACCATCTCCCTCTGGCCAGAGAGTTGTCTCCCGAATCGCCAGATCAGTCGTACATGTGCCTCCGACTTTCTCTTCTCAATGCGGTAAGCTATCTATTCTTCCTTTACCGCTCTCCATCCTCTCAAGACTGTAGGATACTCGATAGCATTTCTGACAGCATAGACAAGGCTCTCTGCCTCCACCCGTTTGATCATATATTTGTGTTTGGCGACTAATGCACATACTACCATGTGGCTTAAGAATGCTACTACTGACCACACAGGCATTCAAACACTCAATTTTTCAGTCTCTCAATCCCTTACCCAGATAGTTAACTTCCACACTCGTTTTGCCTTCAACTGGGAAGGTAAAGTCTCTCTTCTCGATCTGTGTTTTACCTCCATCCCCGAGTCCTGTAGCACCAAGCATCTCTGCCCTCTTGGTAACTCTGATCATGCAGTAGTATCTGTTAACATCTCCTTCAATTCCACCCCCCTGAGGTCTCATCCTGGGTTAAAGATGGAATCGACGCTTTCATCCCCTCAAGGAAATATAGGGTCAAGTCACGCTCGTCCCCCTAGATCTCCGTTTCTTGCTCAGCCGCCATCGCCCATAGGAACCACTTCTTTCACCTATTTCGTAGCGACATGTCTGACTGCAATAGACGTCACTTTGCCTTCGCCCGTAACGAATGTAAGCGTGTCCTCAACGATGCTAAGTCACTATTTGCTACTCGGATGAATGAGCGTATTGCATCTCGCAAATTTGGCTCCAAAGATTTTTGGCGTCTCTGCAAGTGCGTATTGAACAATTGCAGACCCTCTATACCACCTTTGTTCAACCAGTTCGAAGTCCTGACCTCTTCTGCCGACAAGGCTGAATGCTTTGCTCGGAAATTTTCATTCAACTCAACGATCGACTCTTCCGGTGTACGCATACCCGACTTCTCTCTTAGAACAGAGGCTCTATTGAGTGGGTTACATATAACCCCTTCTTTGGTATTGGGCGTTATCTCCAATTTAGACCCCAACAAAGCTAGTGGTGGAGATGGAATACCAGCCATTGTCTTGAAGAAATGCGCGCCTGAACTGGCACCCGCCCTCTCTAAACTATATAACTACTGCCTCAAGGAATCTTGTTTTCCTGACTGCTGGAAGTCCTCTTCGATTGTTTCTGTCTTCAAGAACTCTGGTGACCCCTCCGACCCTTCTAACTACCGTCCTTATCAGTCTCCTACCCCTCTTCGGCAAAGTTTTCGAAGCCCTAATCAATACCGAAGTGGTTAACCACCTTACATCCCATGATCTGCTCTCAGACAAGCAATATGGCTTCCGCTTTGGCCGATCTACAGCTGATATGCTTACGGCCATCACTGAAACTCTCTACCAAGCTCTTTAAAATAACGGGGAACCTGGTGCCGTGGCCCTAGACATCTACAAAGCGTTTGATAGGGTTTGGCATGCCGGCCTTCTTCGCAAGCTCCATGCTTATGGCATTACGAGTCGATTGTTTGGCCTAATACAATCATTCCTGTCAAACTGTGAACTGAAGGTCGTTCTCAACGGGTTCTCTTCCAGTTCTTATCTCACGAACACAGGTGTTCCTCAAGGCTTCATCCTAGGCCTCACTCTATTCCTTATCTACATAAATGACCTTCCTGACGCCATAAATTCCCAAGTTGGCATCTACGCTGATGACAACACAGTTTATTCCTGCCTCAAAAACAAATCTAGTGTCACTGACAAAACTAACCTTGCCGTGCGTCTCGAAAAGAACCTCCAATCGGTTGTGAACTGGGGCAGGAATTGGCTTGTCACATTTAATGCCTCAAAAACAAAACTGCTCTCTATTAATCACCACAGAGATCATTCCCTGCCCTCCATTAGAATGTCTGACGCTCAACTTCTCGAGAGCAACTCTCTGAGGCTGCTCGGTCTCACGTTGACTGCTGACCTGCGATGGAACAAATACATTGAGTCAATTGCTTCGTCCACCGCAAGTCACTACCTCATTTGCAACTTAAAAGGGAGGCGGGAAACCTAATTAAAAAAAAAACATACTTATGGAAATGTCTTGATTAACCAATTAAAAAACAGACCAAATGTAAAACAGAAATTGAAAAACAACGTCAGAGGGTGGAGGTGTTATTATTTCATGTCTAGATAAACTTACACTTTAGACACGTCCACAGCAGACATACTCTTTCAAATATAAAATTTAGACTGTGAAGTAGACATGGAGTTATATTTAACAAAACGTTATTTTTAAGGAATTTCAAGATCTTATTTTTTTATTTTATTTTATTTATTTTTTATTTCAGAACAATCTTGTCTATTCACAAATTCAGTTCATCCTTCTGTGGAACTATATGTTGCTTCGAGGAGATTGTTTAGCAGTCAGTCCTATATAAGAGTAATGATATTACAGAAGAGTTCAGTATTTTTTCTTTGTTTCTAGCTAGATTTTTTTTTTAATGTTTCTTAATACTTTACTCAGCTTTTGGAAGGCATTTGTTTTTTTCATTTCTCGGATTTCAGTGTCGCACATTCCGTCACGATTTAAAACACTTCTGATATATTTAGTGTTGTACCTGTTTCACTTTCGTATCCCCAATGTTGAAATTGCATGTTAGGACATTCCTTTGGCTAACAACCATTGATTCCCTCATTTTGCAGTGGTTCTTTAGTCCATTCCTCTCGCTTTTCTTTACTATCATTAGAAGTCCTTGTAGTTTATTTTCTATATATGGTGAGTCATTTGCATATCTGATGTTACACACTACGAAATGGAATAATTATTTTAATATATTTTATTACTATACGTTATTTATATAAGCACAAATATTTAATTAAATGCTCTGTTTACAATAAGCAGTATTTAAAAAAAAATTTCCGGCCTGAATGTCTGAGAAATATCAAAGAAAATATGTGTCCTCCTACAGGAATCGAACCTGTATCTTACACAGAATCGTCATTTAGGCCGGTAAATGTATTATAATATAAGATAACATTGGTTGACATTAAGACAAGCTTCCAGCAGATATGATCGTTCAAGGAAAATCATTAGTAATTTGTAGTTTAAAAGCAGTCAATCGATCTTGCAATCCAGATTATTTCTGCTAAACTGGTATAGAACGTCAGGCCATGTGACGGTTCCGTGTTAGTTCGATTCATGTCGGAGGACGCATATTTTCTATGAAATTTCTTGGATAATCTAGCCGGTAAATGATGCTAATACTGTTTAATTGGCAAATATATTACTGCTCAC
The DNA here is from genome assembly GCA_903632075.3 of Acanthosepion pharaonis. Lineage (NCBI taxonomy): Eukaryota > Metazoa > Mollusca > Cephalopoda > Sepiida > Sepiidae > Acanthosepion > Acanthosepion pharaonis. Next base: position 248,169 of record CAHIKZ030005098.1, on the reverse strand, counting down.
TGTAGTCACCATAGTTTGGGATTATGTGACCATAATCTCGTGTCGAGAGGTGTCTGCTTAGAAACAGCTGTGAAAGCAGATAAGTAAAACTTAACATTCACATTCAATATAGGCACCAGACGCAGATACACTCAGTGAAGACCAGACAAGTTGGGACGTTAAAGAATTAATGGCGTTTCCATTTTTTCATACGGCTGGCACGATTCGGATATGGCACAGGGCATATGAGGCAATAGAACGCAATTGTTAACAAACATAGTACAGACTGGTAGTATTATCATGGCATAGAATGTGTTCATATGGTATGTGTCTTGTCCTCCAGTCCGCCTAAAATTATACTTAACTGGTGACCACCGCATTGCAAACAGCTGGTTTTGGGGAACATTCTGTAGATTTCCGACAAATATCCATGTAAACCCGACATTAACACAATCCATGATTAATAGAAACTGGTGGGAGATTCCATTTCCGTGCAATATTCTTCCTCCTCAAATATCGGATAGATATGAACGGCTATCAAAACCTAGTGATTCAATATCTGTCCATATTTAGAATTAGTGCCACTGCGAGTTGCTTCATTTTACCTTGTTAGAGGGTTGCCACATCATATAGTTTGCGGCAGAAATACATGCCACATTTTAAATTGGCCAAGATAACTGCTATTAATATGTTTATTTCACTCTTGTTTAAACAAACGTATATTGTCTGTATCAATTTGGTGTTAAAAATAACCGCTTCCTTGAGGTGACCACTATTCCACACACTTTTGTAGACGATTTCTAAAATTTTAAATCACCCGGAAGTTCGAGCGCTTCCAATTCTTCAAGGTGGCTTTCTTTTAAGCACTTTACCTGTGACTCTGAAATTACTAACCAATAGCATTATCGATTTTCAATCCGGAACAGCATCATTCCCACGTAACATGAAATGGGCGCGAAAAGCTCTTTGTATTTTAATTATATATCTTGCAGTGTTAAAAATATGTTTCAAAAGCAAATGCACAGTATGCACCGGTCGAAGCCATGATGATAATCAATGGCATCTGAAAAACAATATTAGCTTGATGAATTTCCTTTTTCTATATTGCGAAACATTTTCCTGGTTCTAGGTGTTTACTTAAAGACAGGGTGCGGCAAATATACCTCCTACATTATCGTAAGGGATTAGCTAGATGAAGGCACAGTTGCCACTTGCCTAAGTTCATTAACATCCCACGAGCGTGAGTTTAATATGCGGGAGATATTTATGACACACTATGTAATATGCATTTATGGCTTTTGGCACGGCATTGTATAGTTCATTTTTTATTTCTTGTCTATCTCTTCTTACTAATCTTGATTACTACTTGAATGTCCAAGAAATGATATTCATTAAGTCATGACAATCATTCCTGTGTAAGCTAAGAATCAATATTGCTTTGTAAAATATACTATTTTCAATAAGGATTTTTCCATGCTCATATTGAGCAGATTGTGAAAAAATTATATATTGTATCGATAGAGTTCTGATTAGAGAGGAGTAATAACCGAGTAAATCTTTTTTTTTCGCTCATCCTCCCTGTTTTGTATATTTTTGTATCAAACGACTTCAGAAGTTTGTTTCGTTCTCCCTTTTTTATTCTCGTTTTAATATCTGTCTTGTATGTAAATATAATATTTTTGTAATTCAGCAATATGTAAATGTAATACTATTGTAATTCAGCAATATTTATTGTTTCATTTTCTCTATTTTATTCTCGTTTTAAAAATATTAGTCTTGTATGTAATTATTATACTTTTGTAACCCAGCAACATTTAAAACTAATAATAATGCTAATAACTGTTAACAGTCATTCTTTGGATCTTCACATGAAAGGTTTCCTTAACAATCAAATACCAACTGATTGGAAACCTTGCGCTTACTTCAAAAACCATTCTTGCTTGTCTTCTTGCGTCCGTACATAAGTGTGTGTGTATGTTTCGCGTATGTACGTGCGTGTATATCTGCGTGTGTGAATAAGGTAATTTTAAATCAGTCGTTTGATCGCTGCTAGCGTTTCCTGAAATTCACGTAGTTAATGAATTTTCCAGTTTTATATCACGAACGAATCGAAGTGAAAGAAGACGTGAGTCATTATTAAGCATATACGAAAATTTAACTTGAAGACAAGAGAATAATTTAACTGAAGGCAGTCAATTATAAAAATAAAAAGGTTAAGTAAAGTAGTACACATAATTCCAAACACGTACGCATGAACACACGCACAGGAAGTATATTTTTAATGATAACGCGGTCGTTTCGCATGAAAATAAATTATGATAATGCAAAGTCAACGTTGCATTTTTAATCATTTCTTACGTGGCAACAAACATGTGAAAACAAATATCAATGACATATTTTATATCCACTAAAATCCAAAATTTTTGAAACACAATCTGGATTTTAAATAAGCGAATTAAATATCTGTTTACATTTCTGAGATGAAGTGTTTAAACTATTTACATAGATCGGATTGTTGTCTTAATCTTTGTTTTCATATTTACGACGTTTCTGCCGTTCTACGCTCCGGCCTTCTTCAGCACCTGTCTATATTTCTCATATGAGTCATTGTAATTATTTATATAATTTTCATTGTTCGGACTGTTGTCCTCATCTTCGTTGCCATATTCACGACGGTTCGGCCCTTGTATGCCCCGGTCTTCTTCAAGATCTGTGTATATTTCTGAGATGTTGTATTGTAATTATTTACATTGTCAGGCCTGTTGTTCTCATCTTCTCTGCCAAATTCACGACGTTTCGGCCGTTGTACGCTCCGACTTTCTTCATGATCTGCCTATATTTCTGAGATGATGTATTTACATTATTTTCATTGCTCGGTCTGTTGTCATCATGCCATATTTACGACGTTTCGGCCGCTGTAAGCTCTGGCCTCCATCAGGCGATTGGAAGGATACCTGGCCAAGTGGTAAAGTACGTTGTTTGAAGAGGCTAGACCCAAATAGTTCTGAGTTCAATGCCTGGCCACAGTAGAGGTGAGCAACATCTTGGAGAGTTGAGTTAAAGGGAAGTAACTGATACTGAGACACCCGGAGCGAGAACTCCGTGCAAGAACTTCGCCACGATACGACACACGATGATGAATGAGAATCAGGCCACTCACTTCCTAAAAACCGACAGCCAGACAACCTGCACATATGATTTGGTTATTGTTGTGAAGGTTTTGTGCAGAACCAACCACACATTTTGAAGAACACAATCCAGAGCCCTGGTGCACCGTGTACCACAAATGTCCCCAAACGACTCTCCTCAGATTTTCAATTCAGAGTTGTCCTTCTTTGCCATCCAAATCTATAGAATCTGTCCTGGTATTTACCCATAACTAGGGTAGGGAGAAGAAGAGGATTCACAACTTTCCCAATGGTATTAGCACGTAAGTGAATATAACGGATTCGACTGGAACTCGAACTCGGCTCTCCGATTCCACAATCCATTACTCCACCGTGCCTTCTTCTATTATTCACTAATAAGTTCATTTATTCATTACTGCATAAAATTTCCTTAAAATGTTGTCTCTACTTAATATGATTTGTTAGCTAATTGTATCTCTTAGGAGGTGGATATTAAATTGTGGGTTACCCTTCTATAAAATACTGAATGATTTAAATATTTTCAGCATCCTAACTTGGAAGAAATTACCAATACTTACTCTGAAACATGGCTCCAACATATTGCCCTTTATAACATTTTGTTTTCTCTCGCTTTATCCTTTGCAACTCACTTCCGGTCGCTTGATTTCTAGTCAAATTTGATCTTCAAATATTGAAATATAGTTTTTAATAGTTATATTTTGTCTACTTAATTCATTTTTCATTTATTGTTCTCTCTCTTTAAATATGTAATCTCTCTTATTAATTCTCACGCACTACATTCTTACTTTATCGTGGTTTTATTGCCTCATTAGGGATAAAATGATTAAAATCTATTGTCTTGAACACGTTATAAATCTTTTAGACTTGTAACTCTGTATACACTATTGACATCCTTCAGACAGTCGTCCTCGTCTTTATAGCCATATTCACGAGGTTCCGGCTGTTGTACGCTCCGGCATTCTTCGGGATCTGTCTATATTTCTGAGTTGAGATATTGTAATTATTTACACTGATTACATCATTCAGACTGTTGTCTACATCTTCATTGCCATATGTACGACGTTTCGGCTGTTGTAAGCTCCGGCCTTCTTCAGGATCTGTCTATATTTCAGAGATAAGGCATTGTAATTATTTACACTGTTTACATCATTCGGACTGTTATCTTCATCTTTATTAAACGTCATATGTACGACGTTTCGGCTGTTGTAAGCTCCGGCCTTCTTCAGGATCTGTCTATATTTCAGAGATAAGGCATTGTAATCATTTACACTGTTTACATCATTCGGACTGTTATCTTCATCTTTATTAAACGTCATATTCACGACGTTTCGGCTGTTGTACGCCCCTGCCTTCACCATGTGATATACGTAGGAATTCCGAAACGAACATTTTATTTAGTGCACGGAAGTAGATTGTAGTAAATTCTGCGAGCCATGAACATTTTTTGATATCTCGTGAACTAAATGAAGAGTTCGAAATTCCAAAGTATGTGCCACATGTAACCCTCGTGGCGGGGTAGCTAAATATCACTTGGCTAACAGTCTAACTCTCTGCCTTCGGGCGGAGAGGAACCCGGTCTAGGCTCCCCCGAAGGGGAGAGTCTCGTTCGGGGTGGTTGACTGCCACTGAACCCGTTTATGAGGGTTCAAAGAGTGAATATTTTTGGCCGAGCCTACGGGCTGGGAGATCCCACATTAAACCCGGACTTGTGCCACATGTAACCCTCGTGGGGGGTAGGTAAATATCACTAAGCCGTCATTAACTAAAAAAAAAAAAATTCTTTAAATCTGCTAAAGGTTCATAAGCCGTAAAAATCGAATCAAACTTTGAAATTAAACTGACCTGGATTAACCTTTAGATTATGTAACGGTGATAATAAAACCGTACAGTGACAATAAAATAAAAACCTGTCATCGGACTGATGATGATGATGATGATGACGACGACGAAACAAACTGATACTTAAACAACAATTTCGCGATGATGTATTCTACTAAGTTTACTGGAGAGTCCCTGCTATCGATGCATATTCAGGCATATGTTTTGTGTTTCTTCAACAACCGCAAAGCGAACATGTCGTTTATACTGCAGCTGGGTCGAGGGCGCCGATAATTTAAAATGATCAAGAGCTGAACAAGTCTTATACGTTCAAATCCTCGGTCCCAATGATTTGCGACTTCTTGCTAACTCAACATTTTCGTCTATCCAGTTTCACTAACCACGCTTGTGATAACACCGTGGTATAGTCTTCCACCACTTGTCAAAACTACGGATCATTTTTACAAAGTGACAATATCAAGGAATGGACTCATTCACAATGCAGCCAAGGTGAGATTGAAACCCGGGTCTTATGCTACAAATGCTAAATATCTGGCCAGTTGTTGCAAGAATCCTATTTCCATCATAGACTCAGTATCCCCAACTTTCTATAAAATAGTGCAAAAATAAATTGATTAATTTTTAATTGTATTGTGGATTATTATCGATAAACAATTTCTTAAAACAAATATGTATTTTGTGGAATTGTTTTTCTTTCTAAAATATCACATACATTTTTAAATCAAGAAATAGGATAGAATTAGGCTCATGTCGTCACGCAAATGTTGAGAAAGGTTTAATAAAAAATGATGTCTGTTTTCTAATCCAAGGCTGAAAAGGCGTTAATAGATAATGACTTGGTATTTCGACATCAGTCACTTTCTCACCAATGGAGCGTGATCTCTCTATGTCATTTTTTAAATAAATATTTTCATGGCAACTGCTCTGAAAATCTTTTTTCATTGGTGCCCCGACTATATGAATTGAATCTTGGTCCTAAAATGGCATCTATGTTCCACCGTTTTACTGTTGATTTGTTTAAATGCAACCGATATCTCTATTCCAACAGTTTTATGTTTTCGCTCTTCCTGTGGTAATCACTTCCGTTTACTTACTGCCCTGATAATACAAATGCTTAAATGAAACGTTAATCGATATCTTATATCTTCTTGAATCCCGTTTATCTTTTGTCCTTTCGTCAATTCTCCTTTTAATTAGTCTTCTTTTACACACTGATTCCCTGCAACCCTCTGCATACTACTGGCACTCCTGCCTTCCTTTGGGTGAAATGATGTAAAAAAGGAGAAAATACTGGAAAGAGCGATAACAGCCACTGGACTTGAGAAACTTATCTGTCAGCTGCATACATCCGGTTTCTCAGATCGATGGTTAAAATGGCTTTGAGTTACTGAAGCACATAATTCATGGCACAGTCTAACGTTGTCGAATGGCGTTACAGAATAAGAAACAAAGAAGTGTAGCAGATAACAGAAATCATTTCACTTGAGGACATTCAAGAAGAGCAACAACTGAAATGAAAAGTACATGTGACTCGAATAGAAAATAATTTCATAATGAAAATGTTGATATTCCAATAAAAGTTTAGGAAGGAAAAATTTTCTCACACTTCCCACATGTAGAAATCCGTTCTGTTTGCTTGATAATTACTATCTTCAAAATTTAAATACAACGTCAACACCATCTTCTACTTTCTTGAATCTATTGTCCTTTCTTCAGCAGTCCTGGGTATGACAATAAACTACATCTGCGTCCTTGTTAAGACGATAAACTACGTCCGACAGCAAGGACTCTGATCAGGAGGTTTTGAGGAGCGTGGAACCACTTCTGAATTGCTGGTGTTTCCAGGTCCACCCTGGCTCGGGGTGGTAGCACCTGTTAGGGTCCCATAATGGGCAAATAGTTAACCCCGAAACTGACGTTTTAATACCCGAGATGCTTTGTAAAAGAATTGTTACCAGAAATATATGTTTGAAGAAAAATATTGTCAGCGGTATAGTTTTGGCAAAGAATATTGCCAGCGATATATTTTTGACAGAGGGTATTGCAGGCTATATATTTTTGACGGAATATTGCCGGCTATATATTTTTGACAGGGAATATTGCCGGCGATATATTTTTGATAGAGGCTATTGTCGGCGATATATTTTTGACAGGGAATATTGCCGCGATATATTTTTGACAAAAAATATTACCGGCAATGCATGTTTTAAATTATTACCTGCTATAGATTTTTGACAAAAATATTGCTGGCAAAATATTTTTGACAAGGAATATTGCCGGCAATATATTTTTGACATAAATATTATGAGCAATACATGTTTTAAAATATTACCAGATATAGATTTTTGACAAATTATTACCAGAAAAAAAAAAGTTTTCGGCATGAAATAACCCAATGAGGTTGATATGCCGTAAAAACAACAAATCAATCAAATTCTTTCTTCAGTTCTCACTATACTTAGTCGTTTCTCACATATTCATTCCCTCTAAATCCCTATGTAATAATAGCATTCCCTGCATTGTTTGGGTTGAAATGATGAAAAACAAACACATAATACAAATCGTAGACAGAAATATCTAATTATTCATTGTGAAAAAATAGTGGATTTATTCATTAGTATTTTCTATGCATCCCCGGATTGAGCTTAAATAGTTCTTGATAGTTCTTGTAAGCGTAGATCTGCATAACGAATGAAGACCTGCACTTCCATTGATTTGAGTGTCTGTCCCACTGACATTTAAATATGGTCGACCCAGTACCGTCTAGGATATACACACCTATACATATAATAGGTAGATCATTAAACATCTATTCCAGATTTAAAATTCGTATTTGTTATTGTGTCTAAATGAGTGCGTATTTGTTGGCGTGTTTGTTTTTTATAATGTCATAATCCCGCAATTATTTCGTCCAGTGAACTAATGTTTCTGCCACATTTAGGGATTGTGGGGGTTTTATTACTAGCCCTATTTTGTCTTGTTTAGTGTAAATAGTATTAAATCATATTGTAAATAATCATTGTTTTTTTTTTAAATTGTTGTTATATCCCCTCCTCCCCCCACAGACTTTGAACTGTACATATGGGGACTAGTTAGGATTTCATAGAGAATTTGTGGTATTATGGTGGACGCAGTAAGAAAGGTAGGAGTGAATATGTTGTTTTGGTGATAGGACTATTGTTGGTATGTTTGGGTACGTGTCTGTGACTAGCTAAGTTTAGAATTAAGACAGAAGATGACCGGTCTTCCCCAACCCCCTTTTTGCCTTGTGCCACATTTTGTACTAACGTACAAATAAATAATTATTCCAGATTTAAAATGGTGAATAATATCCATATGGTAATGTAGGGTCCACGAATGAAGAGGGTTTTGGGGGCAGGCAGCAACTGGCCGATAATAATTGAATAAAATGTAAGGTTACCTATGCGAGAAGGATCCCATTTTTATGAAGATAACTAAAAATCTATGCTCAATTAATATATTGAACGACATGGCATTTAAAAAAATAATGATAAAAGAAAAGTGGTGAAAATAGCGAGGATAGAATTAAACCTTTTTTCAGTTGGATCTTAATATATTTTTGATCAATATATTTTTTATATTTTCTGTATATATTAATTCTATACATAGAACTGAAATATTCGGTTTTAGTTACTGTGATCTTAATAATTCTGCTGTTGTAGCAGTTTGTAAACAATTTTTTTTCTGAAAGAGTTAAAATGATAATGTTTTTTGCTTATTAACTACGAACCTATCTTCTATATTGCTAATGCCCGATTATATTTCGACAAATAATAATAATAAAAAAACAGATAAATAAACTCAAATATACGTGGATTCCCGGAATATATTAGGAACAGAATTAAAGTTATCTAAAGAAGAAACAAGATTAATACAGCAAATGATTTTGGCGTTATGTTTATCTAAGAAACCATAATTACTGTAAAAAAAGAAATTCATTTTTTCTAATCAGAATGATAAGAATTTTTTTTTTGCCGCCTCACCGATAATTATTGACGCCAACAAATTTCATACATGTAGATTATCAATTATGAAAGCACAAGGAAAATGTGTCGCCTCGATAAATCAACTGACGTAAATATATGGAAAATAAAAGATGTTCCAACTTATTATTTTGTAACAGATGAAATGCTCCGTAATCTATGCCCGCCTGGAAAACATCCCATTGTTCGAATGTAGCCGTTACATAACCAGTGAGATGTTTTCTGCCTTAGCGTCTCTGTTACTTCAAGCGTTTCTATAAGAGTAAATGAACTCAACAATCAGGATGAGTTGAATCTAATGAGATGTATCGCTCGCTGAAATAAGAAAATGATTTATGCCAGGGATTTTTTGAAAATATTGTTTCCTTTTCCAGCAATACATTTTATTCGGGTTACTCAAGCTTTCAAACACGTATTTCTATAGCGGGCAGACATGTATTTTAATCTTATATTTACAATATAACGTTTAGGTATAGCTAGTATATATAATAATTATCTGATAACTTTCTATCCAAAGTGTAATACTCCCACAAATTAGATGTTTCTTGTGACCATCGGTAACGAATATACTGATTCATTATTTCACTAACTTTTAACAGTACCATGGTTGACAATTTGGAAATAGCAGGTTCTGTAAGCTTGGCTTTGGCGTTGTTGTAATGAATAACTGTGTGGAATTGCAAATCGGAGAACAGAGTTCCAATTTCGTTTGGGTTCGCTACATCAACAAACACGCAAATAGGTTTCGGAAAAGTATAAATCCATACATTCTCCCTCAGTTTTGACTTAATTAGTAGGACTTGTTTGTACTAATCATTATTATCTCTCAAAATTTCTTACAATTTAAAAATATTTTCTGGCTTCAAATAAACTAAAAATGGTTCATAATTTTCCATAATGAAAAATGGCCAAGGTTTCGTCAACTAAAAAAAGTACGCTATTTTTATTTTTGATGCGGCCACCTGCTTAAAACATACCTTGCTCAGTTGAATGTTTTCTAATACCAATTTCTCTCCGTGCAAGATTATATAAGTACCACCTTGTAGCAAAAATAAGTAATTTGGAAAATATTTTTCAGCTTTTGTTATAAAAATGAACAAAATGCAAGAGTCCACTGGTGATTTGATAGTACCCAGTAAAAAAATATAGCTTATAAGATTGATTTTTATTTAAGCAATAGCTAGTTCTTGCGTGAATCGTGGGAAACTAGGGTTTCGTCATCATTTGTTGTCATACCTGAACATTACCTATTCTATTGTAATAGACTCTCTCACACATAATAAGTAGAAGTAGTAGTAGTAGTAGTAGTAGTAGTAGTAGTAGTAGTAGCAGTTGCCAGTTGAGCTCAGTGGTTTTGAGTGAGTCACTCGATGTCGGACATTGAAGTATCAACCATCACAACTAGATTGCTGCGTCATTAACTCTTATTTCAAGTTCTTAAAGTTTTGTACGTCGAACCTAATTTAGGACGACTTAGTGAAATACAAGCCTCCACTGTGAAAACTACTCTACAACATTTGTGCACAAAATTGTTCACCCAGCAACTAATACTTAATTTTATTAGACTTCAAACATATAACCACTTAATTTACTTCTACTGTGTGCTATGTTACTTCAGGATGTTGATGATCATGGCTCACCACAATTACCTGTTCTCTGTAACGCTTAATAAGTGTTGTCTTTTTGTTATCTCTTCCATACCCTGTTACGTCATCTATTTACTCAAGTTCGATACCGAATAATATGCGTTCTTTTCTTCTGACTCCCTCTTTCATTCTATCTGCTTTGTGTGTATTAACTTTCTCGGTCTGTTCCTGCTCTTCAGTATTAGTGTCTTTTTTTTACCATTTTCTCTAAAACTTCATTGTTGCTCATATGTTCGGTTCGTGTTATTCCCAGCATCTTTCTGTAGAACCACATTGATGTTGCTTTACATCTCTTCTTTATCTATGAATCTGGTTTTATGGCAAATGAAATCATCCTGTTCAATGATTAACATGATTTGTAACATGAATAAAATATTATTTAATATTTCTAACATGAATAAAATAAAACATGAATAAAATAAAAATTTAAAGCTTTAAGAAAAATATTGGATAATGCAAATGTTAATAATCTGGCATCGTCAAAAATAAATAAAATGTCAGCCTAGTCAACTGCGAAAAAATGACTTTGGGAAAAGTATGGCCTCATAACTTCACAAATCTATGGATTAAATAGCAGGCGTAAAGAGATAATAAAGAAAAGGAATCTAAAGTGGCCTGAAGTATACGACTTACCTCAAATGAAGCTAAAATAGACATTGCATATTCAAACTATCTTCCTCTATAGATACTAGTTTGAGAAGTTGAATATTTACATTATACGAAAAATACCTCTACCTTTGGCATGCATTTGAAGGATATATGTTTGAGCATTGCAGTCTAGGTTATAAAAACCTCCATATTAAACTTGTAAAATTAATAGGTTACATTTCAAGTATTGATATTTTAGCGGTGCAAGGAAAGGATGTGACAAAGGCGTAGATTCATTCAACCTATACAGCGAGGCGATTTTAAGAGAATTACTTCTGTCAGCATGCACTATTGGCGGCTACAATCTTAACAACATAAGATAGGCAGAAGACACAGCAGATGTTGAGCGGAAACTGCTAGAATTCCGACAGAATGTAGTGAAGGAAAGTGAGAAGAAAAGATTAAACATCAATTCAAGAAGACAGAACGCATGATTAGCAAAACGGAACAGCCCAACATGCCAAATAAAAGTTGCAGATAACAAAAATCTAAACATCTGAAACGTTTTTAACAGGACAGAGGTAAGACACTGAAATCCTAAGAAGCATTGGGTTAGCGAAAACTTTCTTTCAAAATAGTTAAGAAACATAAATATTTCGTTAGAAACAAAGAAAAAAGTACTAAAATTGTATGTAATGTCAATCTTCTAAATGCTACTGATTGTTGAATAGAATAGGTCTATACTATCAATAATTAATTACTTAGGGAATAGGGATGTAGTGTCTGTGGATGTTTTAAAATCCAGAATGAAATTGCCTGTTTGCCTAGTTCATGGGGTATGTTGCTATATAGGCTACTAACGTCAAATGTTATCATAAATGTTCCCGGATTTATTTTTCTGTGGTATGGATCTTATGAAGTGAATATAGTTTCTGATGCGGCTTTTAATTTACTTAGTGAATGGTTGTAATATTATGACTATTAGGTTACTGATTTTGCTGGTTGAACAGACCGGTGCTGCTACTACGGGTCTGAATGTGGGGTTTGAGATGCTAATGTTTTCAGATTTTTTTTGTGTCAGGATATCTGCTTTTATTTCACTCGTAGACCTGATGAACAGGTGTAATATTGGAGAAATCGAAACTTTTCGCATACAATCTCAGTTACGGTGCACTAGTCATGTCTTGAGAATGTCTGATGACAGGATATCCAAGATCCTAATGTACAGCCAAATAAATAAGGGCTACAGGAATGCAGGCTACCTATGGCTAAGATAGAAAGGCAATCTGAAGAGCAACTTGTCAGCTGTCAATATAGCTCATAACACCATCGAGCACTTGCCTTGGAGCGGGTAGAATGGAGATCAACGTGTTTTAGTGGATTCAGCAATTTTTAATCAGCTTTTCTGTATCGTCTTCAAGAATCGAGAGCAAGATCTAGAAGGTCAGCCAATCTAACAGTGATTTCATCCCACAATTCTCACTCTTGATGCATATTTGGTCTCCTTTGTAAAACACTAGCGGGTCTTAAGTGCCACTTAAGAATATCGCACAAAATTTCATAACTGAATCCCGACGAAACCGATAGGAGAGTCCATTATATATATATATATATATATATATATATATATATATATATGTGTGTGTGTGTGTGTGTGTGTGTGTGTGTGTGTGTGTGTGTGTGTGTGTGTGTGTGTGTAATGTCAGTTTAGAATTTTTTTTTTTTCAGGTAGAGGCCAATTTATATCTGCAAAACGAAAACAAACTGTCTGATCAGTGGAAATTGCTAGTTGCGCAAATTGAATCATCATTAACCTGAATTTCTTTGGGATTTTTTTCTCTGATGTGACAAACTTTTATCAGGACCAAGTGTTCAACTGAACGAACGACAACTGTTTATGCAGACAACTTAAGGACTTTCCAACGGTCATGAACATGTGACCAGGAACTGTGACTGTATAGTTGTGTAAAGCAGTACATGCTATGCCTGCCCAGTTCTTTCCTTAAGAATCAATGCTGCTAAAATAATGAAGTGTTGCAGAGGCGTGTGAACCCTTGGATAAAGATCGTGAGCAACGAAAAATCTTATACTTATCAACAAGACCGCTCCGTCTCATACAGACTAGTTGGATAAGATTGGATGAATTACAATCTCCATGATCACATCACCCCAAATATATAGTCTCTTAGCTCTCCTGACTTGAATGCTTTGTTCTACTATGCATGAGGCGTAATAACCATGGTTGTCAATAAACTTCCCTATTATACTATAAAATCCCATATCTAGCTCAATGTTTAAAATCAACAAATATCATGTGTTTAGGTCAAGGCAACACTTCGTATACAAGAGGTCATTGATAAAAACGTATAATCCATGAAACAGATGCAACTAGAAGCGTATGAAGATTAATCCAGCCAACATTTTGCTCCCAATTAAAGGTCTTCTCTCATGGATTATACGTATTTTATTAAATTCGCGCAAATGTCCTCAAAGAACTGAGCAACCTTCTCTTTTCTGAAAGTACAAACATGAAATATATGTTGTGCTAAATGGAAAGCATTGGATTTTGTCCGAGCAAGCGTAAATTTAAGTAAAAACACGGAGCCCTTCCTTCCTAAAGTTTATTCTTGTAATTGTAAAAATCTGAAGCGCAGAAGATCAATAAATATCTTCGAAAGATCAAAAGAACCATTCCTTGAAATACAACAATATTTCGAGACTTGCAATCGTCATTAACGTATTTCCAATGCGGAACTGACAATCCAAAATAAATAAACAGATATTTTATTTCCTTTATACATGTATTTGAATGAAAAGTGACGATGGTGACAACGACAAAGAAGACGAAAAAAAGAAAGAAAGAAAGAAAGAAAAGGAAAATGACATCAAGAGAGCAGGACACACCCAGTCGCTAAATAAACAGCTTCTAAAATGGGTTATCGATTCTAGCACAATTTAAAAATCAATTACGACGAATTTATTCTCGATTGATTTTCTACTGGGGAAAAGTACATTAAAAATGGAATCGTTGGAGAAAGTATTCTTTGACGTTTCAATGGAATGCCATTAAGAAATTAAGAGGACGAACGAAAGGGAAGCAGAGCCATAGAATTCTAAAAATACTCACTGTGAAATTTGTGGGCACGTGTTTTTATGAAGAAAAATAAAACAAATAAAATCTTTATTTTTGAAAATATGAACCAGGATTACTTAAAACATGGCTTATTACAATATTTTTAACACAAGTGTACGCTGTGCTCTAGTCTAATATCCAAATAATAATAATAATAATAATAATAATAATAATAATAATAATAATAATTGCGTAATTAAAGGCACGGAGATCGAGACGGTATGAAAAAGCTTACATGTTCTATCAACAAAATAAGATATTCTAAACAATAAAGAAGATTTACAGGGAAATTGGAAAAGTAGTTAGAGAAGACTAAAACAGTCATCTACTAAAGATATGCCAAAAATATGGCAGAATATTTGGAGCATCCCAAAGGAATATAATCCCAATGCAGAATGGATCAAACGAGAAGAAGACAGAACGAGGGATAATCCTGTGTTAAGAATGAAAAGATATAACCAGGAATAATATAAATAAGATCTAAAACATCCCCAAAATTGAAATCGCCAGGAAATGGTAAGGTTCTTTAGTTTTGGCTTTATTATATAGTATCAATCCATAAAACTCTTTCACAAAATTTACCAATGCTAATTAATAACCTCTGTCAAATCCGGAATGGATCACTGAAGATATTAAATATCACTTAACAAAAACAGGTCTAATATGTGATCCAATTATAGGCCAATAACATGTCCGTTCATCACATATAAACTGATCAGGTCTGTCCTGGTGAACTGTATCAGTATTTTACTCGATGAAAACAACAAAGAAAAAAAAGAAGGGATTACGAAGAGGTTCATATGGTTGCAAAGATAAGCTCCCAATAAATAAAATGATCCAGGAAAATTGCAGGAGAAAAGGTAGATTATTTTAAAGTAATTGATTCTTCACACTCTTGGATCCTTAAAACTTGGGAAAAGTACAAAGTCTCCTCGGTGATAGTAAATTTCATTAAATATATCAAGTAACTTTGGAAAACCACTTTATACCAAATTCCCACCAAACGTACTGCCACTTCCAGTTTTTTTGAATATTCGACAAGGAATATTTCAATGAGACTGCCTGTCGACGTTTTTCTTCTTTCTGTCCTTAATTCAAATTACGCATGAACTAAACAGTAATAACTATGGATACAAACTATCAATCTCATTACCAAAGTCGAGAATGAATTAAAGGATATCCTGTATACTGTAAAATGTTTTAGTGATGATATTGGTATGGATTTAGAATTAGAATAATGGCAAAAGTAACATTCAAGAAAGGGAGAATTACAGAAACACAGACAACAGATCTAGATTTTGTCACAAATATTAGGTGACTGGAGCAAGAATAAACTTATAAATACGTCAGAGTCAGCGAAGGAAATTGAATACAGCATACCCAAATAAAGGAGAAGTTAAGAAAAGAATAATTCAGACACGTGCGTCTGGTGTTAAATACCGAATTAAATTCACAAAACTGAATAAACACTTGTGATTCAATTTTCTTTTTATTCAAATTCTTAATTGGACCATAGCTGACACTATAAAAATGGATATCAAAACGAGAAATCTTCTCACTTGCCACCGCATGCATCATCTTGTGGTGATCACTTACATGTGCCACACCTCTGCTTTCTTTAATGTCATTGGTTCAGAAATATATGATACTTCGTATATGACAATTTTGCCATCGCACATTATTTGAATTTTTCTCTAAAATCACGGATTGGTCCATTTCCTGACCAATCGCGTATTTTAGTATCTTTCTATATTTGTTGGCGCCAAGCTCACTTGAGTCTATGCATACCTATATAATCTCTCTCGCTGTTAGCCAACGGCAGTAGCAGTTCAAGTCTCTGAATATACGGCACGGCGCTATATTACTTATAACATTTTAATTCTTAGTTATTACTCATTCGAGTAAACTTATTAACTTCTATTAATATCACTTGTGCACATCACATCTTTTCACACTTACAAACAGACTGTGGAATTATTCTTCATTTAGCTAAGAACATTAATTGAACTTTATAGTTAAATAACATTCAATATTGTACTTAACATTAATTAGATGCATTCACCCTTTTTATTACAGAAAAAGAGGAGCAACTTTTTTATACTTATTGTTGATATTTGTATATCATTATTAATACAATATTTTATTAGTGTTCATAGAGCTTGATTTATTTCTCTCATATATTCTGTGCATATTTCATGTGGGGTGCTGTTTATAAGAACACAGCTTTTCTTCTTGATTGCTATTATATTTCACGGTGACCCTATCCAACATAACTTACAATACCACTACAATGTTAACGCCGATGTTGATCGTCTGTATGTGCCCAGATCCGAAGGAGGCAGAGCATTAGTTCAACTAGAACTGTTAACATCGTTATTTTGGGTAACAATAAATCGACGATGTCTAATTCCGCACCATGACAGTGCTCAGCTACATGTCAGCCAGTCGCTGGAGAAATTTGCCGACATGTCAGATAGACACTGGGAAATCTCAACGACTTGTTTGCCAGAAATACTTCGGCATCTTTGCCAGCCACTGGAGAAGTTCATCGACTTTTTTTGCTAGAAACTCACAGTCATATTTTCAAGCCAATAGAGAAGCTCAACGATTTGGTTGTCAGAAAGTCACCGAAATCTTTGACAGTCACTAGAGAAAGCTCATCAACGTGTTTGATAGAAAATCGCCGGCATCTTAGTCAGTCACTTTTTTGCCAGAAGCTCACTGGCATGTTTGTCAGCCACTGGATAAGCTAAACAACTTGTTTGTTAGAAGCTAACCGACATATTCTTCAGTCAATGGAGAAGCTCACCATTTTTTTTTTTTTTTGCCGGAATTTCACTGAAATGTTTGCCAGTCATTGCAGAAGCTCATCAGCTCATTTGCCAGAAAATCACAAACTTATTTGACTGCCACTTGAGAAACCCACCGACTTCCTTGTCAGAAACTCAACGACATGTTTGTCAGACACTGGAGAAGATAAGCAACCTATTTGCCAGAAGCGTACAAATATTTTCCAGTCAATGGGGACGTTCACCTATTTGATTTCCAGGAACTCACAAAAATATTTGACTGCCACTGTAGAAGTTCACCGATTTGTTGGCCAGAAACTCACTGACACGTTTGCGAGTCACTTGAGAAGAACGCCGCCGGTCAGAAACTCGCCATCGTATTGTCAGCCACTGGAAAAGTTCACTGACTTTTTGTCAGAGGATCGCTGATATATTTTCCAACCACTGGTGAATCTCACTAACTTGTTTGCCTGGGGCATACCAATATATTTGCAAGGAACTTACCGATATAATTGCCAAAAACTGGAGAAGTTCACCAGCTTGATTTCCAAAAGCTCACTTTGTAACAACTATCATATTCGTCTGACATCCCGCCTATTCCCTATTAGCTTTTCGATGAACCTTGACAATCTTTAAGCGAAAATACGTTCTTATATAAAAAGATGCAGAAACTACATTTAAACATATCTTGACGACCATTACTTTAGAATCTTATCGCAAAAGCAGAAATAAACTTGTAATTTAATCACTGAAAATTTTAGATAACCATGTTTCCTCTTTGTACTGATTCAAACACTTTTCATGCATAAAAAAATTGATTCTAAATGAGCATTATTTCCCGATCACCCTAATATGATCAGAAACATTTCTATGTGCAATTCTTCCTACATTAACGATTCTGATATTTTTTTTTAATTTTAGGGGAATTTTCTCTTCTCTTCTCGCATCACTATCTTTCTTTTCAATCTCAAAGCGCTGGTTAGTGGTTAGCGATTTCATCCTTTTATGTATTTCCTGAGAAAATGTGGGAAAGATACAGGTTTACCCTAAACCAGAATGGAATTCTAAAAACTAATCCTTTACCAATCATTTCTAATATTCATTTAGTATGTCTTTCAAATTAAACTAATCTTATTTTCATCAAAACTAATCAGACATCCACAGTACGGTCATTAGAATCCAATATATAATATATATATATATATATATATATATATATATATATATATATATATATATATATATATATATATATATTCGATATATATATATATATATATATATATATATATATTCAATTTGTTTACAGGTGGATTACATTTTACTAAACTGAGTAGATATGAAAAATTTCTGGAGATCTATGATGGAAGAAGTTTTAGCTTAAAGATACAATTCGGCTTTGCTTGACTAATTAGGATCTTTGTTGCTTAGTTGGTCGAAGCCATTCAGTTTTGGCGATAGCCGGTAGACGAAAATATATAAATATACACTCTAATGAATAAATCCATTAATAATAACGCGTGATTATATATATATATATATATATATATATATATATATATATAGGGTGACCATAAAGTTTGTTGCAAACAGCTAAAAAAACTATAACTTTATTTGAAATAATCTGTAAAAATGTTATAAAGTTTAATGTACCTAGTATAGCTAAAATAGCTAATGTGATTCCAGGCATTACTGTAAATCAGTTGGCAAATATTTTTTGTGAACTGGAAAATAGTATTACCCTTTGTATTGATAATGATGGAGGACATGTGGAAAATTAAAAAACAAAATCAATAAAACGTTAAAAAAGGTACTTATTTCTAATCCTTTTTACAAACTATTTCAATCGCAAATATAAATAAAGTTATATACATATATATATAACATATTTTCATTCAAGCATGGTGTTTGGTTAGCTAATTTAGACGTATATTAAATGTATTGATTTTACTTTTAATTCTTTCAAGTCAACGAATTAATTTCTTGGCGGCCGAAGAAAATTGATTAAGAAAAATTTCAAAAATTTCTTTCAATTTAGGTAACTCAAGGGAATTCCATATAGACTTCCAGAAATTACCAATAAGTAGGAAATGCAACACGGTTTAAATGTTTGTGGTAGCAAAGTTTTATATAAAATACTAAAGTAAAATATTATAACTAAAACAGACAAAAACATTTTTTCCTTCTTTAGATTTTGAAATAAAAATGACAAAGTTATCCCCCTTTTATATTCGAATGTGGAACGCTGTAACTCAACAGTGAAATAAGACGTTGAATTTACGGAGCTACTGTATATATATCCACGGATATTTTATCCCCTGAAGTTGCTTTTAGAGGGGATTGAAAGTACTTGTGAAAATAAAAAAGAAATAATTTGAAAGAAAACTGTTTCTGGTGTAATGCATAACGAGTTCCAATTCCAGTCGGGTTCATTACATTCCCTTACACGCAAATTCTCTTAAGAAATGTATGACTCCACATCTTCTTCTCCAAGCTATGGGTTAATTAATAAGACTTGCATCACTAAACCATTATTATCTCCAAAAAGTAAAATAAAATTCTGTATAAAAATATTTAAATTTCAGCATTAAATACTGCATAGAGATGTTGATATGCCGCAAAATAAAAACAACGATCCAATCCATGTTAAATTCTCGTTATGACGAGGAAATTTAAGAACATAACTCGAGATTTCAGTGTGATGTTTTGGTTTTGTATAATTTTGCAAATTTTTGCGAGACTATCTCTGGGGAAGCTTATTCCATATATAATTATCTTTTTTCCTGTACTGGGTTTAATACAACTGATACATACACCGATTTCTTTAAAGTATTTAGCGTTTACTACTCCTACTTTCACGAAATAGTATTTTGTCTTAGAAATAAATGAAGCAATCATCTTCCTCACGCTATATGCAAAAATATTATGGATGTCTGAGTTGTCAAAATCTGCTGAATAACCATCCTGGAAGGAAAATACATCATTTCAAAACTATCCCTATTTGAGCTTTGGCCAATGCAAATAACTACCTGTTAAAATCTATTAGCAACTTGAGTGTGGAAATGTCACTATTCTCCACAAGTTTTCTCTAAGGAATAAATTAAATATATTTTGATATGCCACTTAAAATATATGCTGTTAGTAAAAAAATGTTGAATCAAATTGATACTCAGTGTAGGGGGTTTTACATAAAGGTAATAAATTGCTTCCTTGTTGGTTGTATTCTATTTGTAGCTTAGCGACATTGGTTGTCATCTATTGACTCATCTCTCATGTGTGTTTTCACTGACTACAGCAAGGGAAGTAGCCTCTGAGGACCAGCAAAATGAAATTGAAGAGCTAATATTAACACGGTATCACGAGGCGTATATCTTTCCGGAATTAATCAACCAGCCTTGAGGAACACGTTTCAACATCTACCTTTTCATGACCATGGGAAATCAAGGGTTAGCTTGAATGTGAGTTGTGTTCAGCAGCCGGAAGAAAGATGGCCTGTGTCAGGCTATTTTGAATTTTGAAATGCAACAATACTAACAGCATAG